>JXSR01S012787.1:37938-51452 GCA_000969725.1 Ophiothrix spiculata
GATCACTACCTAAGATGGACGGTCTCTTACTCTAGCTTGAAATTATTGACTGACCTGAGAAAGCACAACCTAAGGGTTATATTGAATTAGAGCAGATATTGCACACAACATGAATACTGTCATATCTACTATGGCCAGACTTGTTAGATTGACTGATGTGATAAAGCGAGGATGAACACATTATTGATGTCAACACATTATTGATGAAAACATGGTAAGATATTGAGCATTGCATGTTTGAAATGTATGATTTATTCTATTTTAGAAGGTTCTTCATTGAGTTTTGTAGTTTGTAGCCATAACTAAAAGTTAGTTATTCTTTCCCCTTGAAGAGTTAGGGACATAATCAATTTAGAGACGAGCGATATCTCGGGCCGCCCAAGCCATTAAATAAAGTTGTTACTCATCCAATCTTTCCATTTCGCTCATCTGTGGCACAAATCAAGTAATATTAACAATTAAAATAATTTTGACTGCTTGTCCTAGGTATTGAATTAGATTGGGTCAAGTAGCTTGGCTCGTCCTTGCTCGGCTGGGGCAAGTTGCTTGGGTCTAAATTGATTATGTCCCTTAAAAGACAAAATTTAAGGGTTTTATTTGTCATCATATCTGCAATAAACTCTGAATTGATCATATCTGGAAACAAACGATTCATTGTATTATTCATTTAATAAAACATAAAATTCATCTCATGCATATTTCAAGCCTTCTCTTGTAGTATTTTCTCAACATGAATGTGCAGACCAATTTTGTTTAGCCATATAGAGAACAGTTTTGCCAATCAAAGTTTTCTTATGAATGGTAATTTAGTCATATAGGTGCATCAGTTTGACTATATTTGTTAGAAGTAAGAAAAACTAACGGCATTTTGCTACTCAAGCTTATAAATGCATTTTGTGACAATTTGTAAAACAAAAAATATCATGTTTACAACATTTTTACAAACCAATTATCAGGCTGTGATGGGGTTTTGGAAAAATATCCTGGCCGTTGTGGATAATCCTGGGAAAAAACCCAGAATAAATTTGGTCTAAAATACCCTATATCGAGCTAAAAATAAACAAAATTGCAAAAACTCTGAACAAAAAAAATCCTGATATCTACACCAAAAATCCTGCAATAGGAAAAATCTTGAAGAATCACACACCCATGATTTTCTGTGTTGTAATTTCACATGGGGAAAATTGTTTGCATGTATATAATACATATGTATATCTCAAATAAATAAAGCAAAAATAACAATTAATTCAGCTTTTCTTGTTTCATATTCGGTTTATTTTATACACGAAATAACCCAAGCCTAGTAAAGATGGACAGTAATTTAAGTTATTTGCATTATGTTTGGTTGTTTTAACATTTACATCTTTTGGAAAGGAGATGTTTTAATAGTTTTAATATTACTACCTCACATTCTCATTATTTGTTCATCATTTATTTTTTGTCAAGGAAATTTCAATTTGTCCGCTAATTTCCGTGTTTTCCATGAATTTTTCCATTTTCTGTGATATGGAAAACTTGGAAGCTTAGGTTAATACTAAACATATATCACACAGCATGTCAAAATTGTGCAAGTTGAAAAGCACCCACATTGGCATAAATGAAATGTAAGCTTGGAAACTCAATTTGTTAGAACTGTGAAATTACTTCTTTTAATCTCAAGTTTAAGTTAAATTAACTGCAGAGTGAAAAATCACAACTGTGTCACCTTTTAGGAAAAGGTACTAAACATCTTGAAGGTGCAATTCATGATTTTGACATAACTGAAAACTCATCTCTTTTCTAGCTAAAAAAAGAGTAATAATAATAATGAGAGATTTTTTAATGCTCATAACAAAGAAAGTCGCTGAAAGTAAAACATGGAGAAACATTTGAAAAGCACCTTAACAAATACACTGATAAAGTCAAAGTTGAGGTAGTTGGGTATAAAAAATTTTGAAGGTTATAGCCTCATTTAACTCATTAAAACATTATATGCAATGTTATGCTAAATAGAAAATACTTAATTACTAATACTATTTAAGAAAAATAATGTGTATGCAGTACTATTAAAATGGTTACTTATAAATGAGCATCTGTTATAAATGCCAGACAACATAATTCAATCACAAAGAAATACAATATGCATGCAGTATTAAAATGGTTATGAGCATCTCTTATAAATGCCAGACAACGTTTAAAAACTCAATCACAAAGTTTTAAAAAATGTTGTTTTTCATTCAAAGTCGAGTTGTGCATGCCACTTTTAAATCGTATGAATCGCGTGGCAATAAGCGATCAAAATCAACAAATCACGCACTGTCGATACGTGCGTAAGTTAGTGCATCGCTACGCGGAACAGCTAAACAACAAGCGTTGGTAATAAAAACCATGTGAACAAGTGAAAAACAACCTCGAGATAAACTTTGCCATGCAGATGATGGATCTTTGAGGCTATTTCGTATTTAATAAATAGGGCAACTCTGTGATCCAATCTTGTTGTCTGAATTCCCTGATTGTTTGTGAGAGTATACATACTGTACAGACCTTTTTCAACAAATCAGGAATGGAATAAATAAAACCAAAGAGTTTTGAAAAAATTGATTAAAAATGGCCAATCTGCTTACATTTTAAACTTGCTATAAACTACAGTGTACATGAAAATAAACATAGTTGACTAAATTACATCTAATAACAATTAACTCATATTGTTTTGGTATTAAAAACAAGTAAAAAATAGTAAATAAAAATATAGGTATATATATCATATGTACATGTTTGAGTGTAAAAGGCCAAAAAAAGAAAAACAAGTCTGTTTCCCATGACCCACACGCATTCCTTTTTAACGGTCTTAAATCACACGTAGCTTTTTTTCCTCTTATATTTGTATAAAAAATAGAAATATTGACAAAAACGATGAATCTCAATAGTGGGGAAAGAAATATTCCTGGAAAAAAGCTTACTCATATCATCGGACTACTCTGTGAAAAAAATGAACTTCAATTCAAATCCCCTTTAACTTCTGACCTAGACTATAATTTTGCCAATTTTCAACGTACAACTTAGGAAAAAGTGACGCAAAACATGGTGCGCATTGCTTTTTCAAAAATTGTAAAAAACAATTATGTAAAAAAATGCACTCCGCATTGCAATTTTCAGACCTGCTATAGGGAACAGACTTGTTTCTTTTTTTGGTCTAAGAGGAAAGCCCAACTTAACATTACAAACTCTTACTGCATTACTCTCATGTTCAGTTGTTTGGGGGGGGGGGGTTTGCTAATTTCTTTTCAAAATGAGAAGACTTTGTGTTTAGGCCACACTCATTTAATTGTTCGTCTCAAAGCTGCCACACGCGTTATTTTAACACACGTTAGTTTAAACAAGCACATTAACATTGCCAAATTGTTGAAATTTGAATTTTTCTTCTAAATATTTTTTTTTTATTTCGTCAAATCCATCGAAGATCACAAATCATGTCCTGTGGATCGCAAAATAACAGAATAACAAACATAATGCTTTATATATAAGTAAATATCAATGGATGGAAAATGAAATGCGGAAATGGCAAGTGTAACATCTGGTATAGTTGGAAAACTTTTTACTAAGAAAAAACGCATTCCGCATTAGGTTTTCAAAATTAGGTGAACTTTGAGACAAACAATTAAATAAGTGTGGCCTTATCAATAGGTTTTCTTTTAACCAAGCAAAGTGAGGTTTTTATATCTATAGGCACTTTATGAACCCCATGTAAATTTGAAAATAATGGTAGACAACCTTACAGTCATAATGAATTGTCATCATATTTAAATTGAGTTTTAGCTCATTTGATAAACAGAAGTTATTCTTCCAAAGTTATCTTAACATACATGTGTGGAAACAATATCAGTGGAGTAACATTTTTTCTCACTCTCCATTTAACTAAATGGGGTAAGTTACCCGTGTATTACCATATAATATATGTACAACTCAGTAAAGCTTGTTGGCTAAAAAACAAATGTAAACCATCTTCAGCCACATGATTAATATATAAAATGAATGTTCTTATCTTGAATGCACTAGTCTGGGGCACTAGTAGACGAACATTGGAAAAGATTTAAGACAACTTAGAACAACACAACTCAAACTTAATGATTCTCTTCCGGAAATATTTTACCGGACACCTCTCTACATCAAAGGCGAGATTCAGGAGGGTCACTGGAAATCAGAATTATGAACACTGTATGAAAATAGGTACGCTTTTATTGAAATATTTGTTTAAAAAATGATGCATTGCTATCTTGTCTTAAACCTTATCCTCTATTCTTTGATGCTTTGGCAACCTATCTGCCAAAATATTATACCAGAAATTCTTGGTGGTTAAAAAAAGTACTCGTTCATATGTTACATCAAAGTTCTTCCTTGTAACACAAATTCAGGAACCGTTTTTATCTCGTAGGTCCCAAACTCTTCTGCAAAGTGTTTCTTCACACTTTTCCCTTAATGGTGCAATTCTGCACATGCATTAAGTCCTGAACTCTTCTGCAAAGTCTTTCTTCACACTTTCCCCTTTTGTTTAAGCGAAATTCTGCGACACTTGCCATTCACTGCGGTTCTAGCCCATGGGTAACACTGGCAGTACTCAATGAATCCCGGATAGCAGCGGTCAACCTGACACAACAGAGCCATGAAACGATTATCGGTGAGCGACAGAATGGACGACTCATCCAACCAACAAAGAGGCGAGTCAAATTTGTAGAACTTCTTGCCAACGAGTTCTTCTGCTAAGTAAACTTCATCCATAAGCTTAAGAAGCAGTTTCTGAGATGTAGGGGTGGAATAAAAGCAACCATCAAAAGTTTTCTTCCAGATGGTGTATGTCATGTCAGTATGGTTTAGCTTGTTACCGATGACAACATAGCCATTGTTGAGGTCTGCAAAGTACTGTGGGCTGCTTATTCGGTTGCTTAATCCTCTGGGTTCAATGGGATACTTGACCGTGGTGATTCCTTTCTGAGTATTACTAGGAGTGACAAAACTGTTGGATGGCACTGGTTTGGTTGACGGTGCAGGACGGAAAGCAATGGGAGCTACTTGAAGTTTAGTCAAAACAGCACTGGTCTCAAGATGCGATGGCACAGGTGCTCTAACAGGTGGTATCACGAGGATGGAAGGGTACTGGCTGTAAGACAATCCGCTATATTTTCCTTGGATAGGTTGGATGGTAGTTGCATTGCCGTTCACTGGTATAACCATGGGGATAGGTGCTGTAGTTGGCTTGACTGATGGTATTGGTACACATACAGCAGGTGGAATTGGCGCTGGAGTAGGTTTGAATGATGGCATGGGGCGAAATGTTGCAGCATGCATGCATGGTCTGTTCTCAGATGAGACTGGCAATAGGGTACTGGCAGTTGACGAGTTGAGATGACCTTTAGATCTGGATCCAGCCGTTGCAAAATCAACGATGTAGGAGAATGGGACCGGTGCTGACGAAGCAGGCTTAGATGACTCAGGTGCAGATGATTCGTATGTTATGCTAAATTGGGACTGAACTGGAAGTGTACAGGAAGTCAGTGTAGAGTAAGTGCTGGTAGTACATTCAGGAGATGATGACGATGTCAAGTCAGATTTAGTGGTAGAATCTGTCAACGCAGGTGTCATCTGCTGCAACTTACACATGGCTTTTTCCACCGCTAGTCTTTGAACTCTCATCTTGTACCGCATTATCTCAAGCTCATCGACAACATCAAGAACCTCATCTCTCATATCCAACAACTTCTCTTGAAGATCGCTCAGTCCCTGTTGGATTTCTGTTCTGATGTTAGCACCCAAATGTTCAGATATATTGGTGAATTCACATTCAAGTTGGGCAATCTCAACTCGTTTCTCTTTCACTAAGTTTTCCAGTTGGAGCTCTCTTTCTGTCAAGTTGGATAGTCTTTCTTTGAATGTTGGTGGTACTTTGTTAGCAGTGAATGAGTTGTCAACAGTAGATTGCTGGTGCACCACATGAACATCACAAGGTACTGTCTTGTTGCTTATGACACTGGATTGCCAAACTGATGTGGAAGAAGGTTGATCTGACATGGAAGAGCCATCTGGGATATCTGGCTCTGTGGACGCTAATCTGGCAAAATGCTGAAAAGCTGTTGTTGCAGAACGACGATCAACTTTGGTTTGAAGATCTGATCCATTTCGAGTTTGAGGGCGTGAACTAGAAGAAGATGAGCGAAAAACTGATCTTGATGAAGGTGAAGTCCGTAGGAAGCACAGTTTTCTTGCTTGCAGAACTTTACATTTCTTGGTTGCCTGGGTAAACATGTTGCTCTGTCTTCCAGGAGAAGAAGACTTGACTGCCAAGTATGAAGATCCAACTGTATCATTTTCCTTTTCTTCACGTAGAATCCCAAGCACCAGGGCTGAAGATGGATGCTTGTTGCGTCTAGACTTGGAGTTAGGAAAGAGCGATCTTCTGACTGGTTTGATCTTCCTGTTGACTTGGAGAGCAAGACCTGGAGTGATGCCTACTCCTTGAATCTCAGATGAGGATTTGTCTGGAATGTTCTCATTTGGCTTTGACACACTCTGTTTGACTTTCTTGCTTGCGCCTGCATAAAAACAAAAATTCAAAAGTTTCATTAAGTACTTTTATAAAAACACAACATACAAAGTGAATTGTTCAATTTTGGTTAAGACTAAGGACTATCACACAACTTAGGGAGAGATTGAACTTAGTCATCCAGAATTGTTACATATATAATTTTCTTCAGAATTTCCTAAAATTAACAAAAGGCAATTGCGTGTTTTTCCAATTTAGACCAAACAGGTTAAACGGTTTCCACTTTTTGCAGAGTTTTCAGGGAGGAAGGTCTAAATAATGACGACTGATTCAATATCATTATTGACATTGGGTCAGTTCATGTGTAAAATTTACATATAGTCCTATCTTTTTCTTTTCAGAGATTACTAATATTCATATATTATTAAGTTATAATTTATATATTATTATTATTAAGTTATAATTTCTTTCATTGTTTTCACCAGCCCATACAATCCATTTGTGTTGTCTATTCATACTTTTGAAATATTTGGACAAAAAACTAGATTTACAAAACAACATATTAGAAAGCTGAGCTTTCGATACTCTAGCGTGTGTCAAACTCTCAAGATGACACTCGCTAGAGTATCGAAACTCTGAGGATGACACTCACTAGAGTATCGAAAGCTCAGCTCTCCAATATGGATGCCTCTAGGGAAAGGGTAAATTCCGCTCATGTTTACCGACCTAGAGAACTATTAGTTTCAAATTGTAACAACAAAAAATGCTTACAAATTACTTGCAAATATATATAACTAAAAATTTTAAGTTTAATTTTGTATCATTAAAAAATGTCAACTGAAGTGCCCAAGTTTTCTTTGTAATTTAACAAATTACCGGTGAACAACAGATTTGAACTAACCCAATGTTAGCAGCAAAGCTAGGAGACAGACTGATTTGAAGCTGACATTTAGACTTGGAATTTCTAGCTTGTATCAGTGGCTCAGATAAATTTCAGTGGATATTTTCCCAGGTATATGCTTCTAGCCATAAGCACTATCAATTCAAAACTAGAAAGCTTGAACCAGTTGTTAGGGTGATAATCGGATTACACTAACATTCGAGACTGAATTCATAACTCGCCTCTTGCCCTTGTTCATAACTCGCCATTTGCCCTTGTTCATAACCCGCCTTTTACCCTTGTTCATAACTCGCCATTTGCCCTTGTTCATAACTCGCCTTTAGCCCTTGTTCATAACTCACCGTAACTCGCCCATCCCATAACTCGCCATTTATCCACCCCCCAACCATGTGTTTTTGTCAATTGAGCTCAGGTAAATTCCAATGGTAACTGTGACATTTTAACAGCTGGGAAGATAATTTGCAGGATAAATTCTTGCCGAGAATGAGCCAAAGCCAGCAATTAGGAAAGCCTCTTTCAATCACAATTAATCTACACTTGGTATGTAAACACTGATTATTGAGAGGAGAATAACACACATTTGGAATGGTTTGATGATGGGCTAATTTCCAAACAAGAATTGTTTCCTTTATTTTTTCTATTTTATTTTAAAAAAAATTTGGGGTATGCTAATTTCACCAAGAACCAATACTCAAATGTTACATAGAGTATTTGTGTTTTTTTTTATAAAAATTAAGGAGCAAAATTCAAAATTAGTTTCAAAATTCTGTTTTCAGTGTCCATACAAAATGCCCACTAAAAAGGTCTAATTTTCAAATTAAAATGTTCAGCTGAATTGGTCAAACTGATTTTACAGGTAATTTCGTATTTAATTAATTATGGTTAACAATTAAGACTCATTTTCATATATCCCCAAAATGTAACATAACTCAGATATTTTACATGGGTTATTAGTCTTTGTTCTTTTAAAGACCCTTGGTAATGTCCACGGACCAAACGAGCGCCGAAGGCTCGAGAGCTTGCCATAAGCGAAAATCCGAGGGAGCTTAGCGACCTGTTTATCTCTATTTATAGCATGATAGTGGGTTGGAGTTAGTTTGTTTCACTAGTTCAGTTTCTTGGTCTGTAACACAGACTAATGGGTTATCAGAAAAATGTGAACAACAATTTTAGGATCAAATTCTCAAAAGGTTAAAAATTGAAAGTTGGACAATGAAATTATAAAAATTGGGAATAAAATGCCACAGAGAGTTCAACAAAACTTGACAAAATTGTTAAATTTAAATTAATATTTCTGGTTTTACAGGTAGTGGAAGGGGTATTCTTATATACGGTCGTACAGAGGATACATGAACAAAGTACAAATGTACACTTTAAAAACCAAGATAAACATCCTCCCACCATTCAAGTTTTACTCAGTAGAAAAAACTTTAAACTTGATTTTCTCATAACTATAGGTTTCCAAATAAGCCAGATTCCTTTTACCAATTTGGATGTATCTTTGCAAACGAACATCCAATAACCAAAAGCAAGGTGTCATTTTAAAGCTTAAACTTTCAGATGAGACCAAAAAATCAATTTTGAGATACGACGGGGCACATTTAGAAATTCTTGCCATTTGACCTGAGTTTGAAATAAATCCTTATTTTATCAATTTATAAATGGAACATCAGAAGATGTCATCCCTTGAAATTGTGTGATATTATGGGGTTGCTTAAATTATGCACTTTGGGACAATTTGCTAGTTGTCTCAATTTATCTCCATGAACTTTATTTTCACCTTTGTTGAATAGATAAAATGTGTAAATTGAGTATTATGAAGTTGAAATCAAAACCTGTCAAAGAATTGGACAACTGAAAATACTTTAACAATAACATTAATTGTAAATTAACGGACTTCAATCTATCATAACAAACAGATCTTGAATACCAGAGCAGATTACAAACTGTTGACAGATCTGATCAAACTGAATTTCATGAAAGCAGTGAAGTTTGACAATCAAAATACATCCAGGGATAGCAGAGACTGACCAGTAAAACAACTCCCATGTTTTGAAGATAAAATGAGCCCTCTCTTGACTTAACTATCTTGTTACTCAAACAGAGGGCTCACTTCCACTTTCAATAATCTCTAACAATTATATTGCACCCAGCAATCATCAGCCACACGTGTAACACAAGATTCAACATCCAACTCCTATGGATTCAAATAGGGTTTAATAAATAAACACCTCAAAATAAATAGGTCTGTTTTTAAGGTGCACAATTTACGCCCAAGAGACCAATGCACATTTCAGTGAAATTTTGTGCTCTTTAATTATACTTTTTTACTGCAGGAATTTCACATTTTGAATAGTAGTATGCAGGGAACAGATGCCCTCTACTCTTGTGTAAGGCTTCCCCCATCATGGTTTTTTTTTTCAAAACTGCATCTATGATGACAAGAAGTTCAGATTATTCATTGATGCAAGTAGACAGCAGAATTGTGTTTTTGTGTTCATTTTACAAACTAAGCTTGAAAAGATTTGGCTCACAAACTGCGATCATAACCATGAATCAAGACACATTGAAGGGCACAGTAAACAACTTTTCTACGACGTGAGATTTCAAAATTTAAAAGACCACAGAGTTTTGATGAAATAAGCGTAAGTCTCTTTGCTGCAAATTGAACACACTTTGTATGACTTTAGTTATTTAAATACAGGGCTACAATTTTGACAGGAGTCCGAGTGTCCACTCGCACAAAGACCCCCACAAAAGCATGACTCTCTCAGACTTGTAAACTGTAGAATATTTCACACAAATTGAACAGTAGAGAGTCCAAAGACTCTGCAAACTCTATCATGGAAAGTCAAATACCCTGTTCAAACACACTTACAGAAAGTCGTCATTAGTCATCGTTAGTCATGTTACATCGGCTTACTAACGTGACTTGACTTGCTTTTTAACGATTTAAAATTCGATGTAAGACGATTTTTTAAATAATGACTTAAGTCAGCTCAATCTGTTCACACACAAGCAAATTTTGAACTGGATTTAACTCGAATATGACTAAAGACTTTTTGGCTCTGTCTGAACGGGGTATTTATCATGTACTGGCATTGATTTTAGTTGAAATTTGACAAAAAAAACCCATAAGTGTCCCTATTTTTGCTTCAAATGCATTTGTAAGACCAGTGGAAATTTGCATCAAGATCTTACCAGAATTAGCAGCATCCATCATCTTCCTCTTGCTTCTCCTCCGTGTCTCTATGGCAGGTAATTTGACCATCAGGATGTTGTTATTGTTGTCATCCAATGTTACCAAGGGGACGGGTGGTTCTCTTGACAGGCTTGCCATAGCTTATGTCTTTACGGTTGTCTACGAAAAATCTGAAAATTAGATTTAAACGTACACATTAATTTAAAATATTTATTAGAAGGTGCTGGCTAAAACCAGATGTATGCCCAGTCCCAGGGGGGTACTCAAAATGTTTTTGGTAGGTATGCGAGATCCCCAGATTTCCAACACAGGATCTTGAGGAACTGATTTTTGGTCAAAAATAGGGTCTATGGAACTGATTTTTTTCTGAATTGAGTTCTCACGAACTGCTTTTTTCCCATAAAAATATGACTATTTGAGCTGAAAATCGCCCAAAATTAGGTTGAAAACTTAAAACATACTTTTGAGTCATTTTCTTTGAAAATGGGACCTTTGGAACTGAATTAATCTTGATATGAGCATCTTGGGGCGTGGAAGAGGAGGCTTGAAAAGGGGCTCTTGAGGGCTGCACATACCCATACCTTCCGTCAATGTAAGTGACCCCCCCCCCTGCTCCCACGGCTAGGGGAATCTGCAAGCCTGACATGTATGTGTATGTGTCTGCTTGACTTTCGAGAATTTGACAGTCTCTATTTTTGACCTAAAAACACACTCATCAGTATTCCAATTTTGACAGAAGAACACCCAATATAAAAACAATTACTCAAATTTGAGCTCCTAATTTGAAAACAGAAAATCTTGGTTTTAAGGGAATTTTATGTTCATCTTTTTGTCTTTAGGAGCATGTGTGGCCAAATAGTTAAAAGCGCCAGTCTCGTAATGCTAGTTTAAGCCCCTATCATAAGTGTTAAGGGGGCATTGGACAAAATTTTAAATTTTATTTGAGTACGATTTACACTTCATATGTTAGAAAATAACCGCCAATTCACCATACAGGGAAATTTTGATCAAAACCTTCAGAAAAGTCTAAAATTTGAATTTTATTTTGTTTGTTGATTTTGGGTATGAGGCTACTCTGTAAATGTGTTTATTGATGCTATAAATCAAGAAAGATACCAAAATTTGTTCCTTTCACATCATAAGAAAGTTTACATTAGATCTCCTGAAAAGGCCAATTTTAAAAATTCAACTATAGGCCTAGAGGGCAGTATTTATCATTGTCAACAATGATAATTAAAGATAAAAGAATATCTAAATATTTTGATATACAGGGTTTGAATTTGACAATGAAAACTTTGCATATTATTACCGCTAATACTTCAAAAATCTCAAAATGCTTGGGGAAAAATTTGGGGATGATGCTGAACTTGTCCAATACCCTTTTAAGTACCTGAATTTTGGTTACTGATTCCTTTCGAATGTAACTAAATTGCATATGAGACCGGTCATATCGAAAGGAACCTTAAGGTCGGCATAGTAAATTACGAGATACAGGCCATTGAAGCTAAGTTACTTTTTCTATTGCTGAATGTCTCTGTTGAATCATTTATTGATCCATACAGTGAACTCCTATACAGGACAGTTGAAGCTAACTTTTCTTTATAGCTTTTTCATTGAAGCTAAGCATAGTCAAAAATCATGTCCAAGGTCAAATTTCTAATTTCATCAGAAACGCTTCCTTTCAAGTGTATTCTATCATATTAATCAGGTTCCAACATCCAAAACATAAAGACAAATGTTTTAAAAACCGTGATAAAAATCCTTTCTTCATTCAAGTTTTACCAAGTGTTACAGAAATTTTAAACTTGATTTTCTCAGAACTACAGTTTTCTGAATCAGCCGGATGCCTTTTACCAATTTGGATGTAACTTTGCAATCGAACATCCAATTACCAAAAGCAAGGTGTCATTTTAAAGCTCAAAATACAATCTTTCAGATGAGACCTGAAAATCAATTTTCATAAACCTTTCAATATGACTGGTCACTAATATATATTTTTTGAATTCTATTTTATTTTTTGTAATTATGTAACTTTAGCCATTTTATTTTTTGAAAACTTATTCAATTTGTTCTACATGTGGCATGGAAATAGTAGATTACCTGACAATGCTCTTGGTCGTTGAACATAATTATCAAATATTTCAGACTTGACACTTTATTGATCTGGTAATGTCACAAACATGCCAATGACCCAAGCACTTGACTTAGGATTAGAATGACAAGTTTAATCCCTATTTACAAATATGTTAATTGCCACCAACAGAATCTGATAAATCAATAATTTGGACCCAGGGTTCCAGATTAAGTCTTGAATATTGGTTATTCCAGGAAAATATTACTAAATTCAATTAATGTAAATGTAAATAATGTCAATCACACCATTTTTAAAATATAAAAACAAATGGCCTTAACAAGTTAAATTTCATTATAAATATCTGTAAAATAGAGAATACTTCTTAATAAATGCATCTTAAATTGTACATTTTATGAATTCGATGTGAATAAAACATCATATCTATGTTGAGATAATAAATAGGCTTACATGTGTAAAATTCCACTTGATTTTGATCTTTCACTTTTTAAAAGTTTTGACTTATTTAAGTTATACCAGCTTTTTAAAATATCCATAGCCAGGATTTCGGGTCCGGATAGTAAACGCTAACTACATGAAGTAATCACCCGGCTAGCTGGGGTTGGGACTTTGCTGGGATTCGACATACAAATAATGCCCCGAATAAGGCGGTAGAGACAGGAAATCGTCCTATTCATCTAGCTGTCAATCAAATCGATTGAGACACATCCTAAATTGGCCATAATCGATTTAGCTCACTCGCGATGGTCATAAACTCTGTTGATATGATGACGTAATATGTTCATTGAGCATGTTGCAGCTAACA
>JXSR01S012788.1:8473-19604 GCA_000969725.1 Ophiothrix spiculata
AACATTTTGTACCAATATTGGACCAATTTAGGTTGCCAATGTGATGCCAATAACAAAATGCCCATAGAATGCCAAGATAAGCCCAATATTGCTTAGTAAGATAATGCCAATGCCAAGATTGGCGATCGAAAACCGATATTGGTGTTAGCTGGGTAATTGATCCGGAAATCGGATCAAAGTTGATCAAGGTAAACTTGATCCGTTTGTTAATATCTATCTGGAAACGGATCAAAACGATCCAACAATTGATCAAAAATGATCCTTAAAGGATCAAAATAAAGCGATCCGGAAAACTACTCATATATTTGATCATGGCGTTCTAAGAGTGTGTGCCCTCTACGACACTACATTTGGGCAGGAAATGAATAGACCACCCATGATAGTGAAGGATAAACCGGATAAGTCACATGTTCATAAAATCTTACTAACCCTAGTTGACAACTAAAATGCCCTTAAGTTGCCTGATAACTCTATAGTTGCTAACGATTTTTGTATTAATAAAACAAAACTAGTTTGAAAGACACTCTAATTTTTTGCTAAATTTTAGAGTTGATCATTAGATAAACCATAGTTGACAGCTAATTAGGGTCTACATAGGTCTAATGCCATGCTTTTTACTCTTATTGGATATATTTATAGCATCTTTCAGAGTTTAAGAGAGATTATTAATATATTGCAATCATGCAACATAATTAAAGGATTAAATAAATTCATAACACCTGTAAGCAGGCAAAATGGAAGAAATTTGAAACGCAAGTTGACATAACAAATGAGAGTTTTATTGTAAGATTTATATTACTCCATCCAAGTTCTGATTTTATCATTCTCTACTCTAAAACATGTTTTTAAGCTTTTTTATCTACAACTTCAGAGGACTTCTGACTTTATTTTCGGATTCTGTCTGTTACTGACTGATCAAATTTACACTCATCACATCATTACCAAATTAGAGCACATGTTTAAGGATACCCTATGCTCTATTTTTAAATTCTACAATTAAACAAGTTTGGTTTTTAGAGATTTAAAACAAACCTAAAAAATAATGCTCTGTAGCGTATTGAATAGAAAACGTTTTGGCATAAATCAAATGCCTTTGTTTTGTAGAAGGTAACAAAATGCTTAACAAATATGATTCTTCTCGTGATTTGATTTTTCTTTATAAAGAATTAAATTCTATTTGATAAAAATGAAATGATTGCGTTTTACTAGCAATATTGCAAATGACTTTCACAGTACAATAAGCTTCCTTTAATCTTGCATCCTCCATTAAGTGCATCTTTCTGCTATTCACAATTGATATTATAATAGCCTAATGAATATAATTTGGAGTAGTAATTTCGCTTATAGTGTACCGCGTTTTGCGAGAAGGCAGCATGCATTACGTATCTTTTGCGACGTGACAGTCACATAGGGTTTTTTCGATATTAATATTCTTGTAAATCATTACTGTAAATATATAATTATATATAACATATACGTTATTCAACACTGAAGTTTACTTGATAAACCTAAACTTGAATCATCCATCAACAAATTCATTTTTCACACTTTGTTATCGATTTTAGAAATTAATACGTATCTGTTTGCAATATTGGCGACATGCATAAAAAAGCTCTTATGCCATATGAAATACTTAATATAATTAAACTTTATATGTCATTATCAATACCTATTACGGGCTGTTAAATAGTATACAAATATTGAATGCCTGAGAGTGCAATAGTACAAAATATAGCATGAGGTCAAATTTGGACTTTTCTATTTCACGAGGCGTAGCCGAGTGAAATGGATCAGTCAAAATTTGACTGAATGATATATTTTGTACTATTGCACGTGCATAGGCATTCAATATTTGTTTTATATCATGATATCACACCGGTTTTTTTCATGCCGTGCAATAGTACAAACTATTGCACGGCTGAAATCACTGTAATCATGATATAATGTGCATTATGTGTGATATGCTTGAATATTTTAGTAACGGGGCACATAAAACATAAAAAAGTATGGCTGGCGACATGGGGAAAGTAAAGATTTTGAATTTTCAGATTAATCGTTATCTACTTTCCTGGCATGCTAAAATATTTAGGTTCACACATGTTATTAATGTGACTCTAATGTATTTACTAAACCACTCAAATCATTTGTAATAGGCTTAACAACGTTAAACAAGTAACACGAACATGAGCGACACAAAAAGGGCAAATTTGCACACTTTATCGGAGAATGAGCCGTCAAATACATACAAACATGAGGGGTTTTTTTACATTAAAACATGAGGCGACATTTTTTTGAAATAAGCTGTTGACACCATTATGAAGATGTCTGAGTTAGCAAATCCATTACTAAATTCTTTAGTATTATTTAGAGTTCCTGTCTGCTCCTCGTGTATCCTAAAAATAATATGCGTCTGCCATGTGCAAGTATGGCAATATTTCAAAAAGTAAGTCAAAAATCAACAAATTGACAAATTCTTTCCTAGACATGTGTTTCTAGAATCTAAAAATCATATGGGGTCCAACTTTTATTTTTTCAAAATTTAGTAATGTTGTTTACAAATATAGTTGTACAAGAACAAGGATTTTTTTGGACCTTTGTCCAAACTCATACATTTTGGTCTAAAACTGACCTAACCATCATCTTCTACATGAAAATACACATCTAAAAATGTATACTTTTAAATGGATTTACGTATCGGTTGCTGAGTTACAAAGCGTTCAATGAGGGGTTAACTGTGCCCTTAAGTGACCAGGGGGGTAGGTTCCTAGGGGCCCTACCACAGGTAGGCGCGTAGCGTGAAAACACGAAAAAAATTTACATCGCTTCTCCATGTAATTGTCATACTTAATGCAGTCCCTCAATGGCAAAAATAAATTCAAATCGATTCAGTCGTTTTCGTACTAATTTAGCATAAGTGATTTTTCGAGGGCGCTGTTCAAATTTGTTTTGCCCATAAAATCAAAACTGAACAACTGTTTTCTAATTTAATTTTACAATGTAATTGTACTTGCAATATGCAAATTTGAGCAAAATTTCATGCGCAAATTCCTTCGGAAACACGGTTTTTTGAAATGTTGGCGGGAAAATTTTTGACGTGACACAATTTTATTTTCGGTCGCCATTTTGAAATGGTTCATCCAATTTTTAATTTGTTTTCTGAATTATGGTCCTTTTTACATGCTTTATCATTAAATAGACTTTCAATTTTAATTGTATACCGGAAGGGTATTTTTTTAAGGGGGGGGGGCGGGGTCTCTAGGAACCCTCATCCCCTTGGACCAACGGGTGGGAAATATCTTTGTCACTTAAGTGTTAAGATGAAGTGCGACAGAGTTTACCACTTCACTTATTTCAGTACGTAAGCATTTTGTGTTGTGTCCAAGAGCTAAAACATATCGGAGTCAATGAATTCACGGATATGAAAAAGGGGACTAAAGTACGATATAAATTTCAATGACAGTCATTGGTTTATTGTACGGTACGTGAATTACGAGTTGGTGCTTGCCCGAATGATGTATGGAAAAATATCGTGTGAATGGGTGGTTTAAACAAACAAAAGTGATTAACAGAAATGTGTTTAACTTTACAACTCGTGCGAAACAAACCTTTCAATACTTTCAACATTGACAACATTTCAACATGACTTTATTGACTTTGTTTACACACATACCACAATTAATTGGGAAAATGAAATACTGAGTTAAGTCAAATGTTATTTATAATCCAATACATTGTGCAAATTATATTTGGAATATTGCCAATTTGCCAATCGCGATTTTGTTTGATTTGTATATTGCGATCTTAACAATTAAGTGACTAATGTAGTTCTCATCTGTTGGTGCCAACGGTTGAGGAGTCTAAGGGCCCCATAAGCAAAACATTTTTACTGGGACTCTCTTGACTTGACTTGACTTGACTTAGATGCATAGAATCGGAGGTTTCCTCTGAGAGCGCCTTCTTCATTTAGGTCTGTTGTTAACCAGTTGTTCTGCCTCTTGAAGTGGAAACTGAACATCCAGTTGTTCCCGGTCTGTCCATCTAAGTTAGGGACGGCCTCTTCCACTATGTTTATAGTCTACTTTCAGGCATCCTTACAACATGTCCAAACCATTGAGAATTTGACCTTTGTTTTGACCTTTGATCCCTAGGTAAAGGTAGGACAACGGGGTCACTTTGGCCATTTTTGGTCGCTGTCCCAGGACAGACAAACACCTTAACCTTTGAAATCGGACAAAGTTGACAATTTGAACTTTCCATTGACCGTTCTTTTGACCTTTGACCCCCAAGGAAGGGTGGGATGACGGGGTCAATATTGACACTTTTAATCAGTGGTCCAAGACAAACATTTTGACGTTGAAATTGGACAAAGTTGAAAATTTGACCTTTTTTATTTGACCAATGTGGCCCCACACATTTTGTCTACCCATAACCTTTGTAGACAATGTCAAGACAATGTATGTCCCCAAGTTGCACGACAATACCTTGTAACGTATTCGAGTTGAAACTTTTTCGTAAAAATCGAGTTTTTAACCCCGTGACACTTTCGTGACCTTTGACGGGTCAGGGGTCAGGTGACATAAATGGGAGGTGACCCTGGTCCCTTCACAGGAGTTTAATCAAAATCGGTCATTGTATATCAGAGATATGAGACATCAAAAATGTTGCCAGAAAGAAAGAAAGAAATAAACTCGTTAAAAATAAAAACCTGCCGAAATCATCGGCAAGGTAATAATGCCTTTTCAGTGGGCAGAATACCGACTGTGTAGAGTGTAGACCTATAATAAATGCGTACTCTTTACAACAATGTAATCTATCTATTATTTCATATTTTAAAGCTATGTGTAATGAGTCTAGACGGTAACCTAATGGTAAAGCATGCATTACCCCGTGAAATCACAAACAACTTGAGTAACGTGCATCACAGTGAGTACTGAGGCCCTATGCAAATGAGCTTATAATGAGCAATTTAAAGGGACTAGCCTAGATTCCACCTAGAACTAAAAACTTATGGAAATACTCTAAATATAGCTAAAAAGTATAGTAAAATCTAAAAAACTGCAAAAATGTATACACAAATGGCTCAAATTGAGAGAGAACTAATTTGCAATATATCGTTCTTTGATGGTGGTGTGACTAACCTGTGTTTCCTAAATTTGTTCCTAGATCAAACAAAGCTCTTAGATATTATTTAATACATATTAAAACAGAAACAATTTCATCAAAAATAATTTACTTGGCCATCACAGGTGTAGAAACAAGATTGTTTTAAAGTTTTCAAACTAGAAACACTGTTTTCACACCACTTTTTTTTTTTTAGCTGGCGAAAAAAAATTAAAGTAGGTAAAGAATTGCAATTGTCTCCAATATTACTCAAAATTATGGAAAACTGCTTGTATAAACATGTTCTATAGATTTAAGTAAAAAAAACAACATGTAGGTACAAAATAAGTGGGAAGAATCTAGGCCAGTCCCTTCAATGTTTCGATCTGATGATCGATATAATCTTGGTTGCGAGCTTTTTTTTTTTTTATTAACGTGACTTTGAACCCTTATTATCTGAAAAAGGAGAAAGTAAATGCAAATTGGGAACGTGGGTATGAACATTTGGAAACGTTTTCCCTTATAATGTAAGTGAATGTGTTTGCTATTGATAACAATGATGCGCGATTTTGAGCCTTTCTAAACAAACGAATTTTAACCCTTACACCAATTTTGTTTTAGAAGATAAAAAGGCGTCAGTTTGGTCGATTCTGCAAATACAATTATAAAAACTAAGGTTGATGAAATTTGAAATATATTTTACCTATAATACTTTAAAATTGCAGAAAAAACAAGGAGAAATAAATACGCTTATGAAAGGTACCTAATATCGACTCTTTATACTTGCTTGCGATTTCTATTGCAATAACCAGGTATCAAGATTTCGATAACCAGCACCGTTTGTCACGACGGGTCATCTGATACCAGCAACGTGCATGGAGCTCAGACCTTGAGCTTTAATTGGCTCTGCCCTTGCTGTGTTGAAATATTTTGCATTTCATGTGAAAAATAATTATTCTGACTGAAAAGTAACCCTTTGGCTTCTTTTATATAAATTATGTCAAAAATTCGAGAATTTCATTCGTGACAGTAAATAATTGAAGACAAATCAACAGGCCACGGCAAAAAATATAATACAAAATGACTACGATAGGACTCGAGCCCACGGTCTCCATATTTATAGTCTGATGGCAACACCGTTAGCCCAGCGGTTAACGGGCATTTACTAATTGTATTCTGCGTATTTAAAGTAATTGTTTGCGCATGCGCACTGATCATCACACACTTGAATTTCCGGGATATTTGAGAGTGTACGGATCCACAAGATTATACCCTTTCACAAATCTGTTTTATCAATATTTATCGTAAGATTTTCGGGTGAACTAACACACAAAGGTTCAAACTTTGTTGTCAGTGGTAAAGTTAAAATATATAATACTAATAAGTATTAGTTTTAGCTTAAATTGCGAGACCCAATTTCATCGCTCTTGTTCAAAAATATACACCCCCGTTGCCCCGTTAAATGTCTCGGTATTGGACATACAGTGTAAAAATTCGAACTTTTTAAAATTGTAAAAAAATTTAAAGTTTCTTTTAAAGTTCTCTTTTATCTGCAATGCGTAAAATGTTCTGAAATTCAAACTTCTTTTAGTGATTTAATTCGATTTTTTAAATCTTATACTCAGCCTTATGAATATTCATACCCACCACCTAGATAGCGATACTGGTAATTTTTCATGCATAAAAGATTATAAACCATTGGACATTTACGGGAGCTGATATATATGATTGCATCAACAAAAAAATTGCAATTAAGAGACTAAAGTCAAAAGTGGGTTTCAAATTATCAGAACTGAAAATGAACCACACAGAAGTCTCAGGGTGATACACTTTTAGACCATTTGATTTGAAATTTATTATGATTAAGGAATTCTGTCATGTAAGTATTAAAAAATAAAAAAATACAAATTCAAACACTGGGAAATATGTGACGTGTTGCATAAAAAGGTATAACTTGTCGGCAAACCCATTTCTGAGCTACGACCGTGTGAAGTTGAAAATGAGTGAGAAATGGTCTGGAGGTCGATTTTTAGACATTGTAAAAAATTAGGTCCTTGAAGTATATATTTTCAGTAAATGAATTCATTTTCTAAAATAATGAAAAAATGAGTTGTTTCTAAACAAGTCAGCCAACCCTGGCAAATTTTGTATCACCGTCTTTGTTACAGTCTCAAGAACATAATTATGTGGCTGTCCAGCTCGTATGAGCCGTAAATGCCAGAAAGTTCATTTTCCGCTTTAATTGAAAATACATGTCAAAGTCATAATTACCCCCCCCCCGGATGATTCTCTGTCGCATAAAAACGCAAGTAATATAAAAACAAAGTAATATGACCTAGGGGTACGGTTTTAGGTAGTTCATCCTTTGCGGTCATTTTAGCGGAAAAAAATATAGGTACCACCTTCAGGGGGGTCAGGGTGCCTCGTCAAAGTTGACTGTAGGGGGGGGGGGGGGTTGGTTGCCACCTGATAAAGTTTTAATTCGCCATTTTGAAAAATATCTGCATGTTATTAACCTAAAACTTACAGAACATATTAGAAACACTTTATTAATGATGTTGGTAAGGCTATCGATGAAGGAATGACAATTGCTGGCGTTCTCATGGATTTATCGAAAGCCTTCGGTACTATTGATCACAATACTTTACTTTATAAATTAAATCATTATGGTTTCAGGGGTGTGTGCAATTAATGGTTCCAAAACTACCTCAGTAACAGAAATCAATATGTTTTGTATAATTCATCAATATTTCCTTTATATAATGTCACTTGTGGGGTTCCACAGGGCTCCATTTTGGGTCCCTGAGCACTATTGTATTTGCTGATGACACCACTGTGTTTTATTCTCATCAAAACGTATCTACACTTTGTTCTACACTAAATGAGGAACTAAAAGAAGTGTCTAACTGGTTAAAAGCAAATAAACTATCTTTGAATGCTAAAAAGACCAATTTGATGTTTCTAGGAACACGCACACAGAAAAGCAATATAAACGATAATGATTGTTTTGATATTTATCTTGATGGCTGTTGGTTAAACAGAATACAAGATGCGACATTTCTTGGTATTATCATTCATGAGAATATGACATGGAAAAGACATATTGAAAATGTTTGTAAAGTATGTTCTAGAAACATAGGGGTACTAAATAAGGTCAAATCATTCTTACCTTCAAATGCTTTGTATAACTTATATTGTACTTTGGTACTCCCTTATTTTAACTATGGATTATTACTATGGGGAAATTCCAACAAAAAATATATTAATAAGGTTTTCCGAATTCAAAAGCGCGCCATGAGAACGATATCAAATAGTGAATACCTTAGTCACACCAAACCCATCTTTGAAATATTTAACGCTTTAAATATTTTTGATATGTATCACAAGGAAGCTGTCGTTTTTATGTTCAAATACAAACATGATTTACTGTCCAAATCTTTCCAAAATACATTTACAACTCTTAGTGAAAATCATACCTATAATACGAGAAACAGGGATGATTTCAAAATATGTATGCAAAAATCAGTAAATATTATCAAAACTGGACAAAAAATATGGAATGATCTGCCAAAAAACATAAAGACCGTACACAAAATTGTACAATTCAAGTTTAAACTGAAAAACCTTTATTAAAATCTATTTTCCGATATTTTCATATTCCAGCAACAACTTTATTTCTTACCTCAATGTTTGTCTTTATTACTGCAAAATTAATGACCAGATGCAATCATAACTTTTATTCCTTTTACGTTAACGTTGAATTACAGCTTTGATCTATGAATACTTCCATGTTTCTCTCTATCTCGCTTTTGACATTGCTTCTGGTGGGGTGGGGGTGAGTGGGGTGTGCGGTATGTGAGTGCCTTGTGTGATTTATAACATTTTTTCTTGTTTTCTTTGCTTTATATTTGTTTTTGTTCGTACAATATTTTTTGGTGTTTTTTAATGTTAGGGGGCACAACAATTTTACAGGCTCTTGCTTATCGTTGTGCCTCCTCCATCTTTGTTTCTTTGTGTTTGTTTGATGGAAAATAAATAAATGAATTGAATTGAATTGAAACACCATTTTCCTTCTTTATAAGCAAAAAAGCCTGCAAAATTCCGATGTTTTGAACTTCGATTTGGTGGACATTTTTGCCAAAAATCGTAATTTTCTCGACTCGAAAGTACTTATGACGTCAGAATTACGTAACGCCTCGGCAGATTTTCATGATTTTGGTATTTAATGGATAGAGGAGACACTACCCTATACTATGGTATATATAGAGCAACTTTTAGCGCTCCAATTTCAATTTCATAGGGGAGGGGTGGTGGTACCTACGGATAGCGGACCCTGCCGACAATCTATATTTTGCCGCTACGGATGTTTAGTATGCCGTCACCGACATTTTGCCGCTATTGACAAAAAATATCGGACGCGGCAAGTTCTCTCGACGTTTCATGTTCATGATGCCGCTATGTTTTCAAATAGGTTAGAGATGTGTTTTTTTAATCTTTAAATTTTCAAAGAAAGCAAGCAGCAATTAACTTGATACACCATCAGATTTATTATGATGATGATTTCCGTTTTCCGAAGTAGGAATTATAATAAGATTATAATACAAACGAAACTCTGTAACATAGGTTTTCTTAAAGGTTCGAAATTGTACAGTCATTTAAAATCTTAAGATTCCACATATTTCCCACCTGAATTGTTGTCCCTATACTCTATAAACCTTGAAGTATGCAACAAGCAATCAGACTCTGTTACAAGATCCAGAGTATATCCCTTGTATTCTACAACATTGGGAACTGGTTGTTTTGTATTGTGTAAGAGACTGGTAATGATTGATTAGGATTGATTAAGGCCGACTCACTGCGTATTAATATATTTTTACATGAATTCGTCACAATTTTGGTATTATTTTGGGCTAATTTTTTGTTGCTAACACATGGACAAACTTTGTAAATAAATTAATTTGAATATTTGGCAAGATTTGGTGCGTTGCTATGATTCGTGAAAAACGGACTGATTTACTTCCCCGTATGGTCATATTGGTTTTTGTGCGTTAATCGGCTGCTTGTTGCATACTTCAAGA
Organism: Ophiothrix spiculata; assembly: GCA_000969725.1. Lineage (NCBI taxonomy): Eukaryota > Metazoa > Echinodermata > Ophiuroidea > Amphilepidida > Ophiotrichidae > Ophiothrix > Ophiothrix spiculata. The sequence goes on from JXSR01S012788.1 coordinate 18,652, forward strand.
TTTACAGAGTATATGTTGGAAGTAATAAAACAATTAACTGCTAACTTTTCGCAAGGTGTTAGAAATGAAATCAGATTGAGTTACGCGTTACCATCAGATTCGTGTCATTGTTAATAACCAGGCGTTAACTATACCTACCTATAACCAAGGGAATCATGTTACTTGTTAATGTGATACTTTCACTATAGCGATAAGGCCGAAAACATAGTCGGCCTTGAAACAAACTTTTCGCTACAAAACATTTGGTCGTAACGTCAAAATGACCGAACCCGAACAGACACATTTCCCCATGCAGGCAATGTGATATTATTCAACATTGTTGAATTCAGCAACTTTTCCCTAAGACTAAATTGCTCTTTGGCACTTACAAATTCAATATTGTAAAGCAACAATTGTAAGTAAGCAATCCTCTCCTCATTACACCCAAGCAACTTCATGAAAATTCATTTGGAATAATTGTACTGTTTGAAATAAATACGAATTCAATTTGTTTCAGATTTTATTATTGGTCAAACTTTTGTAGACCAAAATCACGTACGACCATGGTCCGGCTGCGTTCGTTTCCCGTTCGTACTAAAGTTAAACATGAATTAAGTTGTCTATCCATTCATGTCCTCGCAGGTTTTCTCCGAGCACTTCGGTTTTCTCCTGCATCTAAAATCGAAAAGTCTTTACATTGCCTTATGGGCGCACAACACTAAATAACTAGCACTCGCAATGCGGCATTTCTAAAATCGGCAAAATTGACTGCCCTTCTAAAAACAGGACTTAAAAACGTGTGGAAGGGCAATATATTTGGTCAATACTTTGTTCTAATCATAAAGTTAGGTTTATTTAAAGATACTCTGACGCCATTTTTGATCTCCAGACTAATTTGGTAAAATTTAAAGGATTTTCCTTAATTTGCGCTTGATTCTGGAAATACAAAATTCGGCTCTCAGTGATAGGGGGCG
>JXSR01S012788.1:19654-31191 GCA_000969725.1 Ophiothrix spiculata
TTTAAAGGATTTTCCTTAATTTGCGCTTGATTCTGGAAATACAAAATTCGGCTCTCAGTGATAGGGGGCGTTATACTTCAGCGTCCGATTTCTTGAAATTTCTGCTCTGAAGGTGTACTTTTATCATCATTTTGTGTTAGAAGAGATCATAATCATCTGAGAAAAGACAGTGTTGAAGCAACCAGTTGCTTTATTATTGAGTTCTCGGGTGTTTTTAGGAAGCCATATTGTACAGTAATTCAATGGTAAGCTCTACTGTGGTGTGACACCTGCATTTAAGTCACTATACCGCTCACATTCTACCATTTTGCACCCAAAATTACCATAGAGCTCATCGAGAAGCAATATATAATTATAAAAAGTTAGAAATTGAACATTAATTCAGAATACGGCGTATATTTTAATAGAATAGATCGAAATTCGTCAACATTTGATAGACGGAGCTTTTATTTGAAAACCATAATCATGATAATCATGATGATGTTTGACACCCCCTTCCATTATCCAACCATGTATACCCCCCATCTTTATGTGAGAATCACGTAATTCGTGGGGGGGGGGGGAGGGTAAGGGTCAGGTAAGAGTAAGAAAGATGACCTTAAATGGCCATTGCACATTTACTAAACCCGAAATGCCCCAGATCATAGATTTTAACTAGTTCGGTTCTCGGGTCAAGATAGATTCCAGTGCCGTTGTATAAAATTGCGTGATCAAAATCGAGTTTAACTTTCTTAAAATTGCTTTATATATCAATTCAAACATAAATCAATAAAATTTGGAAAATACATGTCTCCTGCAGGGCGCACAACACTAAATAACTAGCACTCGCAATCCGGCATTTCTAAAATCTGCAAAATTGACTGCCCTTCTAAAAACAGGACTTCAAAACGTGTGGAAGGGCAATATGTTTGGTCAATATTTTGTTCTAATCATAAAGTTAGGTTTATTTAAAGATGCTCTGACGCCATTTGTGATCTCCAGACTAATTTGGTAAAATTTAAAGGATTTTCCTTAATTTGCGCTTGATTCTGGAAATACAAAATTCGGCTCTCAGTGATAGGGGGCGTTATACTTCAGCGTCCGATTTCTTGTAATTTTTGCCTTGAAGGTGTACTTTTATCATCATTTTGTGTTGGAAGAGACCATAATCATCTGAGAAAAGGCAGTGTTGAAGCAACCAGTTGCTTTATTATTTAGTTCTCGGGTGTTTTTAGGAAGCCATTTTGTACAGTAAGTCAATGGGAAGCTCTATTGTGGTGTGACGCCTTACACACTCTTTAGGCGTCCCTTTGAACTTAATAAATATACAATTGGCATTTGGCTTTCCGGCAATCGTTATGAATGAATAAATAAGAAGAAAATCAAAATCGAAACCTAAAAAAAAATACAATATTAGTAATGTAAATGTATCGCTTGCTAAAACATAACTTACTTTAAGCTAATTCTATTTGAGCCCTGTCATTAATAAGCCTGTTGTGCTAAATTTTTAATAACGAAATACAATTATCTTTGATTAGTCTTAGACTAATATACTTTCTTCAAGGATTCTTCAAGAATATTCAAGATGCGTGAAATGCGAAAATGATTATGTTTATTCTAGGTTAAATAAGTATTACTGTTGAGTTTTTTAATTGAAAACAAGTGAAACAGAGTTCCAATTATCACAGTTTCCGTCTAAAAACCGAAATCCTCCGCAAGTTTGTGGAACTATCTTAAAACAAGATACTGTGACTTAATAAGCGGCAATTATTCTCATACTAATACCAGAATCATTTAATATTAGATATTACGACGCAATGTTCCAGAAGAATTTATGTACTCATGCATAAATTGTTATTGCTGTAGATGAATAACTGCCTATCGACACAAGGGGACTGGGGATGTGAACAAATTCGCTCGATTTTATATATTCTAAGCAAAATATTCTATACGATAGTGGAGTCTGCACCGGGCTTAAGGTATAGAGACAAACGTACGTCTTACGTACTTTAAATCACACTATTGTTTTAATTATATACATTGCCTCCAATATATATGCAAAGATTTGTGTAATAGTCAACTCTAACTATATAAATCAACTTTCTAATAATACAAAGAGAAAGAAAAAGGAAAAAAACGGGGGGGGGGAGAAACTTGGCTGTAAGACATCCCAAAATGACATATTTGGTAATACGCAATACATATTTGGAAATGGGTGGAGTAATTGCAACGCACAGATTGATTCACTAATTACTGTGTATGAAATCATAGTATCATGACTGACCAGTTCCATTGGTTTTGATTTGGTGTTTTGGTGTTCGTATTTTCTGTGGAACTTTATTGTTGACAAAATCCCAAGTAGCCAATACGTCATATGTCATACTGAGTAAGTCACAAAATAACCGAATCAACAAATCTATTTGATTTAAATAAAATATGTGTAACCAAAATTAGACAACATTTAAAACATTTGGCAATGAAAACAACTTTTGCTGAGGTGTAAACTAAATTATGTGCTTAGATGAAATTAATTTATCTTTGATCAGTGGTTATATTATTATTTTTTACTAAAGACACTAATAACCTTTTAAGAGATCTATATCAACCATCTTTTTGTAAAATGTTGCTAAACCCGATAAAAATACATTTAACAAGTGTTAAAAAATGTGATCAATCTAAAAATGATCTTTTAATTGAAAGCTTATGAAAGAAGTGTATAATTATTTCAGTCTCATTCAAAAATCCAAAATCAAGTGTAAAAGTTTATTTAAGAAAATGTATATCTTTACGGGTTAATTACGACGTAATGGTGCTGAACATAAGTATTTATGCATTCATGCATAAAAGGAATTGATTTCACATTAACAGGGGGTAGAAATGTAAACAAAGTTTAATTAAAATCATGCTCCATTAATTCGTCTGAAAGGAAAAACAGTAAAAAGTTACTTACAACGATATCGTCAGATTTTCTCAAGTTTGGATTAAATTTGAAAGCTCACAAGTCAATATTACTTTAGTTTGCTTAAAAAGAAAACATCAAGCATATTTTCATTGACTGTAATCTTGTGCCCATAGTTAAATGTGTAACAAGACTCTGTTGCCATTTTTTAAAATATATAATATCTTAAAAACAAAACAAAACATGTTTTCTGTCAAAATAAATGACAATAACTAATATTACGACTTTAAAGAATGACGCTAACTGTTCAGCGAAATATCGTTCATAAAATTTGAAATTTACCTTCTACAAAATGATCATATAAATATCCCTTTGGGTGTATTTTATATAGACGGATATTGAGTTACACTACCCTTGGTGTTTATCAGCCTATGGGGTATCTTTAAAATCTCCTCTACTGATAAAATATAGCTGCTTTTGTATCAATGTCTCTGATTGACAGCTACTTCAATAATAAGTGTGTTTCATGTTTAAGTAACCTATGATTGTATTGTGTGTAACTGAGAAAGATAGGTGATAGCATTATTGAATTTTTTGTATGTTTTTCTTCCTTTGTAAAATGAGGGACTTTGTTAATAGTCATCACACTGTTAGTTGCTCAGTTCTGAGTGTCAGAATTAGATAGATGTGATATTGGATGAATCAATTTGCATTGCAGTTAAATGTCATGAAACACATTGCATACAATAATTATTTGGGATTTATTTCTAAATGCTGTCCGATAGACTGTAATATAGTGTCATAAATTAAAATATGCTAAGTGAGAGTTCTTTTTTTTTTAATTCTGATGGATAAAATATTTAACTTAGAGTAGCAAAATCGTTTGGCAAATGAATGAGAGGTTCAGCGATTGATTCAAGTGTTGTACCCTAAGAAGATAACATAATTATATCAAATAAAAGAGCTCGTTATCAACACGTCTTCTAAAATGTAACAAAAGTTTCATGGTTCTACTGTTTGAGTTATAGTTTCCAATCAGTTATTCCTTGAGGTATTGTCAATGTGAAAAAATCTATCTATATTGTAAATATTGTTATTTTGTATTTGTAACTGGCATATGCTGCTATTGTCAGCGACAAGTATGCAATGGATATGCAAATGAGAGGATATGCAAATGAGAGAATTATTCTCTCATTTGCATATCCTATTATAGGAGACTCTGTTGAGAATATTGATCAATCAGTTTGTGTGCAGCAACATGGGAGTGTCTTGTGAAAATGTTGTTAGTGGTCGTTAACATTTAAATTGGATAATGTGAGAATGAGTTCAAGATGACTTTTGTCGATATAAAATTTGAGGTGGGTTTAACAAATTAAAAATTGACTTAAGGTGTAAAGGCTTATCAGAAATTGTTCTTCTTTATCCACGTACCTCTATTTATTATAATTTAAAACAGATTTTTAACATTTAAAATTCCTTAAGACGAAGAAGATAATAGTAAGGTCACTAAATTTATCTCTAAAACAGGTTTCAAAAATTAGTAGTACTCAGATATCGACTTCCTCATTTAACAGAATCAAATATTTTACCAATGAATGGCAATTAATACGTATGATTTACTTTCGAATAAGGATCATCACTGCATATAATAATTGCAGAATCAATCACGATGGTTGAACTTATTAGATGTTGGGCTAAGGCTCCTATGCAAATGAGTTCTACATGAAATAACGAATAGTCTAGTTTTCTAAATATCTCGGGAAACATGTTATTCGTTTAGTTTATTTCATTAAGATTTAACAGACATCCATGTACAAATATAGCAATGTAGTTAGTATCATTATATCTTAATTACAATTAATCAGAGCAGAACATTGATAAGGGGATGCCCTTTTCCCCAAGTTAGACGGTAGAATATCATGATTACTGAAAGATTTTGGCCACTTTTACATGTTAGAATATCAAAATTTTGGCGTACATTTAGAGTAGAAATTTGATAATGTGAGAATGAGTTCAAGATGACTTTTGTCGATATAAAATTTGAGGTGGGTTTAACAAATTAAAAATTGACTTAAGGTGTAAAGGCTTATCAGAAATTGTTCTTCTTTATCCACGTACCTCTATTTATTATAATTTAAAACAGATTTTTAACATTTAAAATTCCTTAAGACGAAGAAGATAATAGTAAGGTCACTAAATTTATCTCTAAAACAGGTTTCAAAAATTAGTAGTACTCAGATATCGACTTCCTCATTTAACAGAATCAAATAAATTACCAATGAATGGCAATTAATACGTATGATTTACTTTCGAATAAGGATCATCACTGCATATAATATTGGCAGAATCAATCACGATGGTTGAACTTATTAGATGTTGGGCTAAGGCTCCTATGCAAATGAGTTCTACATGAAATAACGAATAGTCTAGTTTTCTAAATATCTCGGGAAACATGTTATTCGTTTAGTTTATTTCATTAAGATTTAACAGACATCCATGTACAAATATAGCAATGTAGTTAGTATCATTATATCTTAATTACAATTAATCAGAGCAGAACATTGATAAGGGGATGCACTTTTCCCCAAGTTAGACGGTAGAATATCATGATTACTGAAAGATTTTGGCCACTTTTACATGTTAGAATATCAAAATTTTGGCGTACATTTAGAGTAGAAATTTCTAGATTATACATACACTAGTTATTTTTAGTCCAAACAAAGTTCAAAATGCCATGCCGTCAAGAGATTATTTTCAAAAAGTCGACGCCTTTTCGAAGAAACTTCATAATTTCATAATGCTCGAACAATTTGATTTTGTTTAACCCTTGTCCTTCGAAGGAGGGGGGGGGGGTTCCCCTAAGGTTGTCCCCGCTTCATAAAAACTTAAAAGCAACCGGCCCCAGGCATTTGGGTAATCTCTTTTACATCTTTTGTGGTCATTTTAATGAAAGGGGGGTTTAAGTAGGCCGTCAGAGTTGGGGTGTAGGTCGCCATTTTGAAACATTCCTGCACGCTATAAGACTCAAACTTACAAGACATGTTAGAATCATCATTTCCCTTCTTCATTAGCAAAAACCCCGATGGAAGTTTTGATTTTGGTGGCCATTTTGCCATAATGCAATTTTGGCTGAATTTCGTCGTAACTACGTAACGCCTTGGTCGATATTGGTGATCTTGGTATCATTGGATAGGGGAGGATCATACCTATCTATAATAATAGCAAAACAAAGGTCCTAGGGGGTCCCTTTCCAAAATATATTAGGGGGGGGGGGTTGCAACAACTCTCTCTCCTTCGGAGGACGTGTTACAAAAAGTAGCTCAGGAGGACAAGGGTTAATTTTTGACAGATTGTAGGCTTGATACTTCTTATTGATTTACAATTAATATTGTGTAAATTAGTGATGTTGATTTTAAATGATACTGAAATGATAACGCATACTGTTTTGCCTACAAAAACCGGTTAAGGCTGCAGTACCTAAAAACGTCTCGCTCGGCTGAATGTCATGTTTACTGCAAGTTTTTACCTACTTACACCTTTCAGAATATCACAATTGTTGGCGTACATATTAAATAGAGTCTCTAGTTTGTATAATAATCTTTACTAGTGATTTCACGTCTATTATCAAGGTCAAAATGACGCCTAAAGACTACTTCAAAAAAATTGACCCCTTTTCGTCGAAACCTCATGATTTTATGATGTTCGAACAATTCGACTGGTTTCAAATTTTGACAGATTGTAGGCCGGGTACTTCTTATTGAATTACAAACACTATCTTATAAATATACTGTGTTGATTTTGAATATGATAATATAAAAAAACAAACGCGTTGTTTTGCCCGAAAAACCGGACGTGAATTACGACTCTGAGTTCGCCCTGTTTGAGCTGTGAATTGCCTGTTATAAGTATTTACATTATATACATATTTGTCTGATATACGCAATCGCAAAATTTACTTTCAAATTGAGCATTCCAATGAGGCAAAAATTGCAAATTTTATGTAAACAAAAGAACATTACGGCATTCTAATGTTTATGTTTTAGATTTTAGTTCACGATCTCAACGCTGCCTTAATAGCTCAGCGGTAGATCCCTCGCTTCGTAATGCATGACTAACCCCTGCCATAATCCATGGTTCGAGTCCCCGCAAATGCAGTGGAAAATATTTATCTTTTCATGATTAAAAAATAGTTAGGATTCACATTTTCCTGAGCAGATGGATTCCCTTTACCCTTAAGCATTACGACTACAAAATCTTCCTGTTTGAGGTATGTATTTCCTGTTGTTAGCATCTCCATTCCTTTGTATTCGTCTAATATGAGCATTCGTATATAATTTTACGTGTAAATTGAACATTCATTTATGACAAATTTGCTTTTCATGTCACAAAAGAAAAATGCGACATTGTGATGTACATGTTTTAACCCTTGTCCTCCGGAGGGGGTTGAAACCCCTTAAGTTTTTTGAACCCGCTGCATACAAACGCAAAAGCAACCGCCCCTAGGAATTTGGATAATCTGTTTTACATTCTTTACGGTCATTTGATGAAAAAACTAGGGGTACCACCTAAGGTGGGGTTAGGGCCGGGGGTTAGGGTAGGCCATCACAGTTGAGGTGTAAGGGGGTGAAATCCGAAAAATCTGTAAGTCGCCATTTTGAAAAAAATATGCATGCAATAAGACTAAAACTTACAAGGCATGTTAGAATCACAATTTCCCTTCTTAGTAAAAAAAACCCGATAAAAAATCGTTATTTAGAACTTTTATAGCAACATTTTTATGAGGTGGCCAATTTTGCCATAATGCAATTTTGCCTGATTTTCCAATCCGAAAGAACGTCATAAGTACGTAACGCCTTGGCTAATTTTGATGATCTTTTTTATTTCTGGATAGGGAAGGATCTATTAATAGCAAACCCAACCTCCCACGCCTTCGGAAGACAAGTTATAGAAAATAGCTCAGGAGGAAAAGGGTTATTTCACAAACTGAAGTCTGCTTCTTAATGCATTACCAATCCAATGTTCGAGTCCTTACAAATGCAGTGGAAACTATTTCTCTTTCCTTGATTAAAAAAGCAATCATACTTTTTGAAACAGTCTCTGTCATGTAGCCTCAAGATATTTCACGATTGACTGAGGTGTCGATATCATTTCCATATAATTAATAATTAAGTAAGCAGAATAATTGACATGTATTATCTGTGTGACCTAAATAGATAACCTATTTATATCAATTCATATAAGTGTGTCTCTTACAAAAGTTTGATGTTTCTAAAGTTTTAGATTTCCCCCCTAATCTTTTATTCCTCGAGGCTTTTTATAATCTATAAGACTAACTTGATATGAAAATATTAAGAATGCAGCCCATGTTTTATAGTACTTTAGTTATTGACGGATGCTCCCGTTTTTGCTAAAAGTGTGCCACGGATATTCAAGTCTGAGTCCAGGTTGGTTATACTAAAACGAATATTGATATTGGAGGAAGAGGAGGAGAAGAAGATCAACATTCTTAGTATAGTCTAATGACAATTATTTTAAGTAAAATCGAATTATGTAAAGGCCTACATACACTTCATTATTTTTGTATTTATTTCCAATCAGAATTTTTCTGATGGTGTTACATTTTCACCACTATGTTAAATTTTCATTCGGAATGAACATCTTAATTTTTTCTCATTGAGTAAAGTTTTTGTCATGGTGTAAAATGTTCTACAATTTACCAAAATGTTCATGATTGTGAACCATTTTTCGCATCACGGCACATTTTGCAAGATTACTCATCTGTATAGTATTTTGATAATTCATAGTACATTGCCATCTTTGGCAATCGTTGTTTAGCATAATTACCTTGGTCTTTTCATTATAATCTGAAATCTGTCCTTGACTTGTACTGTGGATTTTATAATGAAGAAAAGATTTGCTCGCTGCTTCATATTTCTCCAAGGAGAAACATTTTTATTTGGAATGTTTGCCACTATCTTAATTTTATATAATTTTAATTGGAGTTTCAGCGGATTATCCCGATAGATAATATTGTCTTGAAACTCGAGGTCAATATGTATTCAGTTGTCTGGATTTTACAATTAGTAAAAATGACGCAGTCTAACTTGGATGAAGTTCAAAATGACTGTTGACGGTAGATACTTTGTTTTGGGCTTAATATAATTGAAAACTGGACTTCAAGTGCTAAGGTTGAATTGTTCTTCAATGGAATACCTCCAGTTACTATATAATTAAAACAAGTTAATTATATACACTAAAATAATTTGGAAAATAGTTTACGATGAGTGACGTAAATATGCTTCGACCTAAGGCAAAAAAAAAAAGTTTGTTTCTGGTAACATGCTTGAAAAAGTAAACGCGGTATGCGGCTTTTTATTTTTTATTTTTTACTTTTAGAAAATGTAATGCGATATGCGGTTTTCCTTTTTTTTTTACAAAAAATGCAGGATTCCCAGGAAGAAAAACACATTAAAACAATGCTCTTGTTGTTTTTTTTATATTATTTATTAATATCCATAAAGGCTTTATATATAACTGTAGCCTTTGTTATTGTAATAGGTATTGAGTATCCATGTAATCTTACCTAAATATGAGTATTTTCCTGTATCTCCAGACATATGAACAATTAATTGCCGACTAATTGATAGGCTGAGAGTACCTGGATTGGTGTTCGTTTGTTTTTACGCAAGTCTCCAGTAAGCTTTTTACCGAATTTGGTGGGGTTTTTTAAATTATTTTTTTTTTGATGCGAACTATCAAAAAAAAAATATGCGGGAAATATGTAACTAAACAGAAACGCGCGCGTGTTACCAGAAACAAACTTGTTTTTTTATTTGGCCTAAAAGCGAGTAAATTCATCGTGCAGATCCAAATATTGTCGTCTTAAGACCAAGGATTGCGTAACCCGTATTCTCATTCGAAGAAAGGATAATCGCTGCTTATTGGCAGAATCAGGCGTCTTGATCAACCTTTATGATCAGATTTTGTGCTAAGGCTCACATTTAACTGAGTTTTATATGAATTAAAAAATGTCCAGTTTTCAAAATATCCAGGAAAATATTCTATACATTTATGTATTCTATCCATTTATAAACAAAGACAGCGTAATGCACACAGATATTATCTTAATTGAATTTAAAGCAATGTTATTGATATGACATTGTCATACTTTAAAAAATTCCTAAAAAAATTATAGAATTGTCCCAAAAATAACTGTTGAATATGATTTATGCTGGATTTAATCTTGCTTGCAGTTTTAGTCATTTTGAATCATTTCACAAGCTGACTTTAAATAGTGTTTGTAGGGAGGCCCTGATGATAGGGTATTGGCAGCGTGACAAAATAGTATTTTGTTATTACTGGTATGAAAAATAATCGCACTGAAGCATCATACCCAGTTGAAGTGCAGTTGAGACTGGATATGACACTGAGCGGGCTAAAATGTCCCTTTACTGTTGAATCCAATAATAAATTTATCATATACAAAGTCTATTTTAAACTCTTACATATTTATCTATATGAACATGGGTGACGTAAAATTTGACCGTCTTTTTTCAAATTATCTAGTTCATAACGATTTAAGTGCATGTTCAATGATAACAAAATGTTGAAAACGAATATGTTTATATAAGAAAATTAATATCTTTACGGATTAGTTACGAAATAATGGTGCCGAACAACAGTTTATGTATTCACGCGTAAAGAACTGTTTTGCAGCAGATGAATTTCTCATTAACGAGTGACTGCCTTAATAAAAATACAAGGAGAAAGATACACAAAGTTCCAAATTAAACATCTTGCTTCATTGATTAATCTGAAAGGAAAAAATAAACAAATTAACGGTTTAATTTTCGACAGATTACAGATGTTTAGATTAGAGTTAAAATTTGTATTAGATTCTGTTTTGTTAATGAAATTCTCTTCAAAACAAAACCAAAACTATATTGCTTTAACGTAAGTCTTAATTGCAATCGGAGGGGTGGGGTGGCTTTGAAGGGACGTTGATGAATTTAAAATGATATGAGGTTAAGTAAGGGTACACATTTGTATTTGAATATAACATGGCTTCAATTTGTTTATATTGCACAAACAGTGAGTCAATGTCCTTATTTATGTTAAAATTTACCACAGGATTGATTGTCAACGGTGCAAACAAGTTTTTAAAATGCACTTTTCAGTAACCTTATTTAACTGACTCATTCTTGATACTACATGGCGAACTGTTAACCAAGTACCGACAAGAGAAATGTTTTATACGACAAACGCTGTTGGCTGCAAAGTATGCTTTAAAGAAATATGAAAAAAAAACCAACAACAACAACGTTTCTTGAAATAAATCATTTAATGTTTTTGCTTCTTTGAGTAATTCATGATAAAGAAATTATGTAAGAAAAAAAACCTGATCAGCAGTAATTGCCAAAAAAAAAAAAAATTCAATCATAGTTTAATGTAGGAAGACGTCCTTAGCCCTTTTCAATGATATATTTTGTTTCAATTTTGAAATAGAAAGACACATCCTTTTGATATGTACGGGTTTCAATCACAAAGTTGAATCACTTATAAAATAAACATAATTTTTCATGAATAATAATTGAACCCTATTAGTATAATATTATGCAATTTAAGGGATACCTGTACAAATTCCGGAATGAGTTGTTTG
>JXSR01S012788.1:32519-44944 GCA_000969725.1 Ophiothrix spiculata
AACTTAAAAAATGAGACCATATATAGTTAATACCTTGAGGCAATGGTTTTGTACTATAAAGAACTATAGTGGAAATATGTGAATTACACTAAACGTGCATGCTAATTATTTTGTTGAATTCTGTATAAACTCTTTTCTGACATAAGGTCATGTTGTGTTACATCTCAACAATCTCATCCATGCCGAACTCCATTCTGGTAATGGTTGATTATAGTTGATAAATACCTTTTTTTGTATATTATTGTTAATTGATTTTAAAGAACCATAAATTATCTTCACAATCATACTGGTCCAAATGATATCATTTCTTTGGATTATTTCAAAGTTGTAACTACATTTACATACCCTAATCATATCAATAATACCTGCTTTGACCTCTCGCTAAATTAGCTTATTAATTTAACTTGTTATTAGCGTTAATTATCCACTAAATTTTAGTTTAACTCCAACATGTTTTTGATAACCAATAAATTGTCTTTTAAAATTATACCAAAATTAGAACAATTTATTTTACTTTTGAAAAGATATGACATAAAATTTGTTGCGCAATTTTCACCAAACCTTAACCGTATCTACCACAACCGTACCCGCCACTACCCTAACTAGTTTAAACAGTTTGTTAGGCACTTTATTTTGGTTATTCTTAATTTCTTGAAAGTTAAGTAAATATTTTTAAAATTATACCAAAATTGCGTGGGATTAATGAAAAGGTATGACAAAAATTGGTTCATAAATCCCTCTTTGGGTGCCCACAATAAAAAGCATGACCATTAAATATCTATCAATGTTGGTATTAAAAAAATAATGCTGCGCTATCAAAAATTTTACAAACATCAAAAAGAGGGATTTGAGCAAGGTTAAACTGCTGCCATATATTTAACTGCTACTATAGTTTTTGTAAACGATCATTTTTCTTCGTGTAAACATTTTGGGGACACCTGATAATGGCTTTTGACAAATAGCTCCTAAGTTTTTATAATTCGAATAACAAATCTCACCACTTAATGATCAAAATACTTTATATGGACTTGCCTATGATAATTTATATATATTTATACTTTCAATGTCAGCAATGTTTCATTAAAAGCACGTGACCTGAAAATTGTGTGTAAAATGTTGTTATTTCCATAGATTCACTGGTGTTTCTTTGGTTAACCCTTGTCTTACCAAGGGGTGATGACTCCCTGTCGCATAAAAACGAAAACGAATGCGACCTAAGGGATATGTGTAGTTGTAAGTTCATCCTTTGCGGTCATTTATCGAAATCAAATCGTAGGTGCCACCTTCGGGGGGGGGGGGGGGGGGCCCCCCCGGGGGGGGGGGGGGGGGGGGGTGTCCCCTCAGAGTCGGAAGGTAAGGGGGTGGTTGCCACCTCAGAATATTTAAAGTCGCCATTTTTAAAAATATCTGCATGGTATGGACCTAGAACTTGCAGAACATCGTAGAAACACCATTTCCCTTATTTATAAGCAAAAAAAAAAAAAAAAAAAACAACAACAAATAAAACCGGGTACAATTCCGATATTTGGATCTTTTACAGCAGAATTTTGTTTTTTTGCAATTTTTGGCAAAATTCGTGATTTTCCGACTCGGAAGTACATATGACGTCATAATTGCGTAACGCCTTGGCCGATTTTCATAGTTTTGGTATCAATAGAAAGAGGAGACCTTCCCTATACCATGGTATCAAAAAACTTAACTTCAACCCCCCCAACCCCCCACCACCCCAACCCCCGATGACAAACGTTACAAAAAATACGTTGATAAGACAAAGGTTAATTCGTGATTAATAAAGAATGTAAAAAATAATCAGCATTAGCTTTTGCCGAGTTAAAATTTCGTGTCATAGTTCAAGTGTAGTCAGACGTTTGGTGTCCTCTATTAAGATATATTATTTTTTGGCTAAAAATATGCAACATTTGTCACTTTCGTGTATAACATCACCCATCACCGACGTCTCTCATTCAGCTACCATTATGATAATTTGTTCGCAGGTGACATCTTATAACTCTTGCAACCTGTTAATTACTGTAAATGTATCTTGGCTTGTCATATAATGTAACCATTTGTTTTTCTGTAGAAATATATGACACATTTTATGACAATGATCGAAACGATTATGTTGCCTACAAGTTACGACATTGAGTCACGAATACCACAAAACTTACAGTTTTACACTATTATATGCAAATTAAACCTGCCTTTAACAAAATGATGAAATAAATACCCCTTAAGGTGAATTTCATATAGACGGATATTGCGTTACAATACCCTTGGTGTTATTCAGCCTATGGTGTATTTAAAACCTTATTGTTAAAACATAGCTTCTTTTGTGTCAATGTCTCTGATTGACAGCTACTTCAATAAGGAGTCTGTTTCATGTTTAAGTAACATGTGATTGTATTTTGTGCAACGGAGAACGATAAGAGATTTTATTAATTTTTTTTCTTTGCTAAAGTAAGGGACTCTCTATTTATTATCAGGCTGGTAGTTTGCAGTTCAGATTAAGAGCAGATATGTTTGGCTTTATTTGTACACGGTTGCTCATATAGTTGGAATAAAAATGTAAAGGTCAATTTATGAGGAAAATATCTGGAAACCTATGTTGCTTTTGGTGAGATTTGACAGGTAGTCTTGATGGGTGTGAACTTGAACTCCGAATGTGAACAATTTTCTCATGTACTGTAAGAGGTCAACGACACAAATGGGTCAAAAAACATAATTTTTTTAGATCAAATTTGTTTTTACCCCGCCTTGTTCCAGGTCACTTCTCTACTCAAGTTGAGTGGTCATATGGAATGTTTATCTGTAATAGAGTGATAAGCAGGTGATTAAATGTCTTGGACACGCTTGACTGCGCCAAGGGAATGCTTTGAAGCAGAGCACAAAATGATCCAACAACGCCCCTCAACTTACAAAAAGTGACAAATATGGGGTTGTGTGGAACGTGGAATAGTCCCTGTCGGTATATGACATCTACGAAACCTTTTAAAATGTCATATACCGTCGTCGGGAAGCATTCCGTGTTCACCAAGACCCTATTTTTGTAAATTGAGGGGCGTTGATGCTTAAGTAAATTCTTATTTCAGAACTATTCTGAAATTTGGTATTTTTGGAGAAATTTAAAAATGTATTTCAACATGAGCGCAAAAATCATTTTTTTACAATATTATACAGGTTTCCAAGGACTGTAACTCTAAACAGGGAAATTGGACTTAAGCACTTCTTTTTTTCGCGCAAGTTGTCAATTGTTGCCATGAAATAACTTATAGAAGCTACACGCCTGCAAACGGAATCTTTAACGATAACACCATAATTGTGCCGAAAATAATACATAACATATAAAGGAATATGCTAGGTAAGATTTTATTTTTCAATTATGATCGGGATGGAACTCGGGTTATGCATTGACCAATGTTAACAGGGATGTGTCACTTAAGGGTACTGTTCCTTGAGATGAGCAATAGAGCAGAACGCCAAGTTCACTGTAAGTTTTGGCCTACTTAAAAATGTTCGATGATCACAATTTTTGGTTTACATAAGGAATAGAGTCTCTAGTTTATATATAAAGCTTTACTAGTGATTTCATGTCCGCGATCAACTTCAAAATGGCGTCGACAGTTTGCTTCGAAAACGTTAATGCTTTTTTTGTCTAAGTTGCAACATTTTAATCACTTCACACGACTCGATTTCGTGAACATTTTAGTAAATTGTAGTAGAGACCCTAGCAATGGAAGTACGCATGACTTTCGAAATGTGCAAGGCCAAAAAATGGTCGTGAGAACAATGAATGCCGGAGCTAAAGCATGTTTCTTAACATCCAAAATGTCCGTTGCTTGGAAAGGCTTCAAACTTCACCTAAATTTTACCAAAATTGGATATAGAATGAAAAAAAGAGTTCTCACCTTCCTTTGCTAACCGTAAATACATTTTACATATCATTCAAAGATTAATTCATTGTCAAAAAGAAGCCATTTACCTGACAAACTTCGAGATTTTGAAGTGAAAATAGAACATGGTGTTTTGAAGCCTCAAAGTATAAAATTGCTCGGATTCATCTTATGTTCACGACATTCATGTTCAAAAAATAACTAAAAACAAAACTGAAATAATAAAAAATCATTTATATTATAGTTTACTTACATCAGCTGTAAAAATCCGTTATAAATCCCATATTTTTCGGTTTGAAACATGCAGTATTCCGTTGTTACTTCCATTTTGTAAACCCGAGAACTCT
The DNA here is from genome assembly GCA_000969725.1 of Ophiothrix spiculata. NCBI lineage: Eukaryota > Metazoa > Echinodermata > Ophiuroidea > Amphilepidida > Ophiotrichidae > Ophiothrix > Ophiothrix spiculata. The sequence continues at coordinate 36,757 of JXSR01S012788.1, forward strand.
CGGTTTTGCCAGTGAACATTTGAGTAATTCAGTCCAATCACCTCCAATAGCAAATGGTGCGGCTCTAAAAATTATGTTATTGATTGATAGGACACTACGATTGAAATACCGTTTAATTCTTAGCAGTTTGCGCCCAAAATGTGGATAAATGCAAGGTGCTTTCAACTTCAAATTTGCCGCGTCACTGGAACGGTAATTTATTGTGTCCTTTAATCAACGTATTTGCATGGCCATGTTGTGTAATATGCTTTCAACATGTTCAACACAGTATGAAAACTATTGAATCTATTAGCATGATTAGAGTTGAATAATAATGTTGTATACGGGGGGTTCTCACAATTAAAAGGAATGACTTATATGTTAAAGGGTATAGAGTAGAGTCTCTAGAACTAGGGTAAACTCCCTGGGAAAAATCGGAATGTGTACTAGAATTTATTGTACTCGATTTTTCCCAGAGCTAAAATACAAACATCTACTTTCTGTTAGGCACAAAAAGGTACACTAGACACAAAAACGTACATTTCCCCGCCACTTTCTAACTGAAAGGCAAAAATTAGATAAATTAAAAAGAATTTGAAGCACAAATATGTGAACAGAAAAAAGAAACACACAAAGAAAAGCACACCTCAGAATTATTATTTCAGTGCATTAACAAAGCTTCACTCTTCAAATGAGGAACCCTTTGGGGGAGGGGGTAGGTTATTTAGGGATATTAATAAAATCACGGGTAAAAATCTAGTATAACATTTACTGAGCTGCACATTTGGAACAACATCTAGTACAGTTTTAGTACATTTCTTGTACAAAAGTTTGTACTAGAAATTTACTAAGACTGGGCTAGATAATTGTGTTACAAATGTGCAGCTCAGGAATGTTGCACGATACAAATGTACTCGACTTTTTTCCCAGGAATAGCTCATAGCTACGTGTGTATTTTTAAAGAGATGTTTGAAAAGCGGTGTCAATATAGCTGAATACATTACCATGATTACTGTTACAATGATGAGTTTAGGAGGTGTCTCCCCGGGTAGTGGCTTTTCTGTCGATATTGTATGTCATTTATAATACAAAGCAGAGCTCACGGTTCAATATTTCGCGATTGTCAATACATGTATAGCTGTTGTTGCCAAGAAACGGTAAACTAACTGTAGACACAGCTGTCAATGTTTTCGTAAATTGGGCTAAAAAACACATTTCTGGTCTACTTTTTACTATTTTGGGATTCTCATTTTATTACTATAATGTTAACCTTGTCAAATATGTTAAAAAAGTTTTTTAGCTCATGGCAACCATCAATGGACTCTCTTACCCCTTAAGGTCTGAAATACATATATGACCAATCCGTTTTGTCTAAGGCTTTTGGAAAAATGGGATCCATGGCTAAGAATTTTCCGTGAAAACGTAAACCATTCGAACGGAAAATCCCCATATAGCTTAATATTTGATTACCCCCGAACATTTCTGAATTCTAGGAAGAATACGTGACATGATTTATCTTTATTTCCTTAATAGGAAGCCTAATTATATCAATTAACGCAGGCTCGTCACAAACACGTCTGCTTCAATAGCAAATTAAAGTGTTATGTTTGTAACGTTTTGGATTTATTTGCTAAATAGTTTATTCCTCGAAGCATTTTAGATCTAAAAGATTGTATAATTTGAAACTATAGATTTGAGAGTATGGCTCATGTTTGATATAGTTTTGGTGACTGACGGATGCTGTTATTGCCTGTGACAGGTATATAACGGATATGACTGTTAGAGGATTTGCGACCATATTAAAATTAATGATCGATTGGTGTGCAGTAACATGTATTATCTTGGTATTCTCCGTGCATGTGTGAGTTAGTTTCTGTGTCTATTGTTTCTGTTCACTTTTTAAGAAGGCAGGAGAAGAAGAAGATGAAGAAAAAAGAAGAAGAATTTATGCTGAAGAAAACGAAGAAGAAGAAGGAGAATAAGACGATGATGATGATGATGAAGAAAAGGAAGAAGAAAAGAGAAGAAGAGGAAGAAGAAGAAGAATTAACATATTATCTTTGAAGTAATATTGTAAAACAGACACAGTACAGAATTTTCACTTATTGTTATTTTACAGTGTAATATCAAACTTTATTCAATTATATTTTGGCAATAGATTGGATTTCATATTTTTAAATGCTTCATATTTTTGAATGCTTTTTATGCTGTTTTTGTCGTTGCTCAAAGAGTTCTATAATGTATTATTATAGGTACACAGGTAAAAACAACCCAATAAGAGAATAGTTTCTCAGTTATATTGGTATAATAAACCTGAATGTTTTTTGTATTAGAGTTGCGATTTTCAATATGTTAGTAAAATAACCTGTAAATATACTTTGAAGATGATTTGTCGGATGTTTGTATATGAAAATCTAAAAGTAGAATTTGAAGATGCCATGGACGTAAAGTTATATTATATTTCTTTTTATTTTATAACTATACTCGTATTTTCTTTAAAGGGCATCGCATGACTTCAAAAATGACTATTGGATATAATTCTGAGAACTTATTTCTACAGTTTGAATATTTTGTCCATGTATGTTTCATATATTACTTTAAGGTTAGTAATCTGTATTTTCTTGATATAGTTGTTGGTATTGAATCCACATGATTTAACATGTTTACCAGGAGATGGAAGAGGGGAAAGATTAGAAGATGAAGGAAAGAAAACGCTATAGGAGAAATAGAAAAAAATATAAAGGAGGTGATTTGACGATCATAATTTACCATTTGTTTTAATATTAGATTACTTTTAATATCAAAAATGTAAGTGCTTTTTATTTTTAATTATTTTAAGTGGTCGTTATCATTTATTAATATTAATTGTTTTATTGGCGGAGGGAGTACCAGTGAGGTCAATAAAGTAATTAAAAAAACATATTTTTGCGATGAGTATTCTTGATCTGATAGCGAGTATCAAAATCACAATCAGAATCAAAATTATATCGTCTATTAAAGACCAAGAATGATGATACGTATAATTGAGGAATGGATGATCAATTTGGTAATTTACTTATTAAATGTTGTGTTGAGATAATTTAAACAAATACATAAAGGCTAAATTTTCACCATGAAACACCATTATATGTTGGCCTAAAGCTCCTTTACAATTAAGTTCTACACAAATAAACACAATCCACTCTTCTTAATTTCTCGGAAAATATTTTATACATTTATTTGCAATTATTCATATACAACAAAGACAATGTAGTTCATATCATTATTAACTTAATTATTATTGATATGGTTCTCAATCAACAAATGTTATATTAATACCTTGACTTAAAACACAGAATGAAGACCGTGGTCAAAAAAGTTCCTACGTTAAATTCAGTTTTGTAGTGAACAATTTTAACACGCATTTGTTATTGATTTTCTATAATCGAAAATCAATAATTTGCACATACAGACTTTTTGGTCAAAAAGTTGGGTCCAAAATTCAATAATATGAAAAGAGTGGGGTTACAGGATTGGTATCGTGTATGGTTATGGTATAACCCTTTGGATATAACCAGGGCATGGTTGTATTTGTAAGATTAGAAAATGTGTGGACACATTTTTATAACACAAATTTATTATTGATTTTCTATAATCGATAATCAATAATTTGCACATAGGAGCTTTTTGGTCCAGAAATCGGGTCAAAAAATCAAAATAATATCATAATATCAAAAGTGAAGATTTTAACTCAACAAAAAATATGTCTGAAATGTGCAACCAATTTGAAATTCAATCATGCAAATCAAACCTTGTGGCCTCTCATCGATTTAGCATTTTTGTTTCCTGAACCACACATCCAAAATATTGTACAAATATTGACTGCCTATGAGGGATTTAGTAAAAACTATTGCCCCGAAGTAATCAGAAAACCGAAAATCGAGGGAAATAGTATGATAGTCTTAAGATCACTGAGCGGTAATAGTTTTTACTATTGCCAAAATGAAAGAACAGTCAATATTTGTTTTATATTTCGATTTTTTTGGCAATAGTAAAATACTATTGACTGCCTCAAGTCAAGCAAATCGGAATTTGAATAAAACTATATTTGGTATCCTTGTAACCATCATTTAACCTAAATTCACCAAAAAACTCATGTTGACCAAATATAACATAGGAACTTCTTTGACTACACTCTTCAAATAAACACAAACGTTTCAAGATATATATACATCGCTTTATTAACAAGAAAATATGTAATGTCAAGCTGGAAAGACAGCCATGTTCTGTATTTATCAAACCGTCAATAAGAAAGAAAAAAAGATTCAATGACGTCTTGACATTATTTACTGCCCCCAAAATGTTATTAATCTATCTAACACGCTGTCTAATATTGCATGCATTTTGAGTCGTTTTGAGCCAATTATATACAAGCCCATAGGGTACTTAACAAACTGTCTGCATGTGGGTTTTGGTGATATTGTATTGTATTTAGGTAACGTGAGGAATGGTATGGAAAATTATCGTACAAGAAGCTTCATATCCAAGCGAAGCGCAGTTGAGACTGGATATAACACTGAACGAGTTATAATTTCCCAATATTATACTGACGCTAAGTTGAATCTGATAAACGAATTTATCATACCACTAACCCTATTTTAGATATTGAACTATTTATTTACATGTTTTTCTGCAATTGCTTAGCTTTGTTTTCACAAAATTTGACCTACATAATCAGTTTTGATTGACGTTAGACCCAACAAACACTACCCATTCCTATAAATATAACGTGAAACATATCGACGCACTCAGGTACATGATGTAATGCGTCCTGATGTGCGATGGACACAATACAAAAAAAGTCCGGAATTTGTCTTCCAAATGTGGCCTTTATTTTCTTACAGGTATGACGATGTGTCGCTCAGAACAAAAACAAATTATGCATAACATAACATATGATGGCACACTATCTTTCAAAATGCAGTATTGTAATTTGCAATAAAACGTTAAAATTATATTTAAATAACACAGCATATATCTGACAATACGATATCATAATGTATAATAGTCAATATCTTTTTGTTTTTAAATGAGTCAGTCTTTTTGTAATATAAGCTTACAGGAGCACTTCAAAATTCAAGCACACACTAACAGAAATATATATAATTTTACGTTGCCCGTAATCCATGTTCGACCATTACAATAAAGGTAACGGTTTATTCAAACGTTTAAACGTCACTTCTTTTATTAACATTGAAATTCGAATTTAGAAAATACCGATTCTTAATGGTAAAGTGCCTATTGGTTTGTTAAAATTATATATCATGATGATACCACATACTGTAGAATACGATATACTTATTGGCAAAAATCAGTAAAAATATAGTATTAAAACTGGGATTCGTCAAAATTGCCAGTTTAAATACCCATAAATATACGACCTTTAAACTAGCAGCTCTGTTGAAACCAAATTGCCAATATAAATACCGTATTTTTACACATTATTATCATACTGAACAATGGAAACCGACCAGAACCGGTTTCGGGTGGTCAATCGCCGGTTGAGTTTTGAAGCGGTCCCTTAACGTCAATGTAGATATCCTGTAAGCCCAAGTACAAGTACAACCTCTCAATATACCGATTTGCAATAATTTACCTAATAATAATATATCGCAACACCAGGTTTGGCACGATGGTGCCTTTATACCATTTTGAAACTTTCAAAGGGAAAACACCACACACACACACAAAATGTATAAAGCAATACAAAATATTGATTCCTTTGGGCAGAGGTTGTTCAATATGTATGTACTTGAAGAAGTCTAATATACTCTGAAATTTCGACCATCGATATTAGACTTTTGGCTTAATTATTCACTTTTTTAATAAGATTGTTTTAAAATACACCTCATTTTGTGTTTTTTAACAAATGTCCACAAATACCATTGAATACACTTAATAAAAAACAGGGGCATCCGGCTGTATATTACACTTTCTTTCGATATACAAATTCTGTATCATATGCTTAGTTGCTGATTTAAGATGGATACCTTGTCTGTTCTAAATTTAGGTCGGGTGGTCTTAAAAATACGAGCCAGCCGCATGAAAATTTGACCAATAGTAGACCTATTTCTGACTTAACTAACTCAACAGTATACCAGTTTTGATAGAAAAGCACCCGTTTATAAAACCTTGCATCTCTCATTTTGCCCCCATCTGTGACGAAAAATCATCAATTGGTATACAAAAATAAGTGATAAACCATCCCTAAAGACAGGCACATACAGTATAAGAAAGTCCTAGCGTGTATCAATCTTGGTAAACTCCAGTCATTTCAACATTATTCACTTGATTAGGTTATAGTCTGTGGGAAAAACCTTGATTTTGGGCTTGACTGCAAAATGGAGTCTGCACAATTGTTCTTGACTGATTCTTAGTCTATGAGACCCATAGATTCCAGAACTGAATGATGCAAAATCTGCACCATTGAGCATTTTGAGAAATCCAAGATAAAACAAAATGGCTACCAAAACAAGGGGTGATATTTCAAAATTGGTCAAATTTTGTTCAAAACCACACCAACATGTTCCTCTCATCACAATGAAACAGAAAAGTTATACTTTTACCTATGTCTGAAATATGGTGCTGGAGATATAGCCAAAAATGTGAAAGGTCATATCAGAGGTCACGGAACTGGCTCTATGGGAGTCAAACATTACAAAACTCTCCGATTTTGTTCAGAACGGTCTCAAACTATTCGTCTTGCAAAACTGCCTGCACAAACTAATAGTTTAAAGTGCATCAGATCAGTTTTTGCTATGGTTACAGGTCAAGGAAAACTTTGTGCTACAGGCACCAATGCAATGGTAAATATGGACTTTGCCTGCTACCAAGGCAACATTTGATCTGACACACTTCAAACTATCACTTTGTGTAGACACTTTTGCAACAGGAACAGTTTGAGACCAGTTTGAACAAAATTGGATACTTTTGAAATTTTGGACTCCAATATGGCCAAATCCGTGACCTTTGATATGACCTTTCACATGTTTGGCTATAACTCTAGAACCATATTTCAGACATAGGTAAAAGTATACTTTTTCTGCTTCCTTGTGATGACAGGAACATGTTGGTGTGGTTTTGAACAAAATTTGACCAATTTTGAAATATCACACCTTGTTTTGGTAACATTTTGTTTTAACTTGGATTTCCCAAAATACTCGATGGTGCAGATTTTGCATCTAATTTCAGTTCTGGAATCTATGGTTCTCAAAGACCAAGAATCAGTTAAGAATAATTGTGCAGACTCCATTTTGCACTTTTTCTTTTTTCCCACAGACTATTATACAACAAACACGACAATTTGCAGCTTTTCGTTTTTGATGTTTTAATAATTTTGTTTCAATTCGTTCCACTATATCTGATTATCTAACATTGTTGTCAATCACTAATAAAAATAATCTGATTGTCATAAAACAAATCTAACGAGAAAAAAAAGCAGTTTCGTTCTTTGATCTCCCCTCAAAGTAACGCAGAGCCCAAACCACTTGAGTCTAGTTTAAGAAACACTCGGTCTCTAAACGTGTTAAATGCCAAAAAAGTGTGGGTTCAAATAAAAGCTTAGCCTTTGTTACATCATTTTACATTTATTTATTAAACATATTTCTAATCAGACGCTATACGCGACATCCCTTCATCCTTAGAAAATAACTTGTATTATAATAGTCGTCTTGTAAGTCTGTAAGGTCCGTTTTAAAGTCTAGTCTAGTCTTTATCAAATTAAATCAATTTAAGTATAGTCTGTGCATCAATGTTCGCCTGTCAAAGGTCACATAAAAATCATATCAACAAATATTATTATCTACTGCAATCAAGATTAGATATTTTAATATAGAACACGTAAGATGTATCTGCGTCTCTGCGCAAATTTTGCTGAAAGAGACTAGCGTAGATTCCACCAGGTGTCAAAGATTTATGGATCAACATTTAATTTCAAAAGTATGAAATTTCACATAGAAATGGAAAATTAAGAGTATTAACTTGTGATATTTTATTCTTTGAAGGGGGTGTGACTATGTTCAGCCCGGGCTTCAGCCTCTTCCAAACCTCAAAATTGTATCTCAGATGAGTTTACCAGTTAAGAAGAAGACAAACGACCACTTTACAGATTTATATTTATGCTAGAATGTAAAACAGAAATTTGCTTTATTAATTATACAATTAATTAATT
>JXSR01S012790.1:0-10569 GCA_000969725.1 Ophiothrix spiculata
ATCTGAAACCGTCGATAGTAATACAGACCTTTATAACTTAAGCCACCTTTAGACCAAAAATAAGTAAAATTCATGTAATTTTTGTGTTTTACAGTATATAGTCTACAAAAAGTGAAATTTTAAAATTCAATTTCATTTTAGTTATAATCAGATATTTAGTTTTTAAGTTACACGTGATAAAAGCCAGTTAATACAGACGAAAATTGATCCGAACACACAGTTTCCTATTCTTTTATATGTATTTTATTTCTTATGTATTTTATTGTTTTTAAAGTGCATTTTTTGGATAAAATACCATTTTCTTGGAAATTACAAACAAAAAGTTGGCTGTGGTAGGTTTTAAATCGCATGTCTTGTTGTAAGACATTAAATTTAACACAACCTGGCTGTTTTCAACAATTAACTTGAATATAGAGACATTAATATCACTAAATACTTGCACAAGCTCCAATCCAAACAATCCCATAGGAAGAAATGCATGATGGGATACAATCAGTACTGGATACGTTTCCTAATTTGGTCAATACGTTCCAAATCTGGGACGCCTATTTTATTACACCAATCAAAATATTAAATACAGACTTAGAGAAATAAACGATAACATTGAATTAAAATGGACGTGATTTAGTTTGTATAAGAAGTAATAAAAAAGAGCATAAATGGTTTGAATTATATTTATTCATTATCACCTGATAATGTATAAACTTCACATTTAAAGATGTTATCATGGAGCTAAAAACTAGTGGTGAACCTCTTCAACAGATTAGGCAACCAAAAGTTTTTTCACGACCAATTCAAAGATTTCACTAGCCTTTACAATCAGCACCCTGTCGAGTTGTGAAAACTCAACAAACCGTGTGCACGGACAGAAACTGGTTTGCAGAATCTGAGCGAAGCTGTGAAATCTGTTGTTTTAAAATATGAACGGTGATGAGTTTTGTAACTGTTTTAATGATAAAACAATACAAGCATTTCGGTGCTTGCATTTATTACATTGACCAATTCTTAATTTTCAGAATTCAGGTAAGGCCATATGTTTCTACAATGCTCAGTTACCCTAATAATGTCACATTATATACAATTAGGCAATCCATGCATGTCGGATGAACTTGGCATGCATCATGTTATTTTCAAAGAAAATGATCACAACACTATGATTTTGAAGGATTTTCAAAGAAGAAAGGCTAGATTTAATCTGATCGATTAAAGATTTGTTGCAGTTTGAGAGTTTCATTGTTTCTAGTATAATAAATATATATTATCACTAAGTGCATTATAGGTGTTTTAGAATCCCGTTAGTGCATAAGGAGAGGGTACAAATGGACCCCCTAAAAACCATGTTAGTCAAATTTTCCTCTGAAGTTTTGGCCAGGTGTAGACTGTGTTTAGCACAACTCTGAAAACACACACAAAAAAAAGAAAATCGGTCGTTCAGTTTCAAAATGGCGGCCGAAAAACGGATTTCAATTTTCGAAAATAAAATTCCAGCCAAAAATTTGAAAACGGCTTTCCTGATTGAATTTTTGGATAAAATTTGGCTCATAGAAGCAGAAGATAAAGTACAAATACATTGCTGAAAAGAAATTGGAAAGAAGTTATTCGGTTGTGATTTTATGGACAAAACAAATATTGAACAGCGACATCAGTTTACCAGTTTATGCTAATTATCTCAAAAACGACGCAACCAAGTTGTATTTGTTTGCACCAAAACAGCGCAACCTCTACCCTGAGAATTACATATAACAGAGCTCTTTATTATGTTTTGTTGCGTTTTGCGCTTGGCGCGAAAAACAAAATCCAGGGTCCATATGACCCCCCCCCCCCCTTATGCACGTAAGTGTTAAAAAGCAATCTGCTATAACTTACAAATATAACTATGACCATGATGACTACGGTAACTATAGTATACTAACTATAACTATAACTAACTAATTAACTAATAACTTTCTTTCTTTCTAGTAACAGTTATAGAACAAATTTATAACCAAACAGTCTGTCTGCATAGAATAAAACAAGGTCTTGAATAGAAGAATTTAATATCTCCTTTTTTAACATTGAGCCATGGAATTTAGGATATTCCTAAGTTCCGAATTATATGAAAAAAGGTCAGTTAAAACTGAAATTGATACAAGAAAAAAAACACGATTTCATAATATTTACAAGTTAGATTTTTTTCATAGGTGGTGCGGGTTATCAAAAGTGGACCTTTTGGAGGAAAATTTTTCTTTTTGGTGGACCCTAAACTTAATTCAGCAAGGTTTTCAGTAGTTTCCTAACCGTATAGTGTAGTTTTTTCTCAAAAACGACCTTTTGGGATTCTTTTAGTGGACCTTTGGGGGATTTTTGTGAACTTTTTTGTACACTGTCAAATTAGGGGGTGGGTGTGGTGCGACGCCCCCTGGATACGGCTTGAAGTTAACTTTTTAAGTATGAGAACGATACGGTATGTCTATATAGAGCTAAACCCGATTTTGTGAAGACGAACTTAATTAGAAATTAAAAGTTTAGAAGTTTCATCATAATTTGATTTTATTATGGTGATATTTGTGTCGTACATGGAGAAAAGGTAGTTGATTTGTTTGGATTTTGGCTCGTGCTGCCACGCGAGCTGAAAAACCCGCGAACAAAGAACGGTTTACTCTCTTATTCGGAATCAAACATCCATTTTCTAATATCTTTTCACAAGTTTTTTGTTTCATTTTAAAACTTTGTCTCTTTTGGTATCCTCAATGTGTTACTAATTCAGGCACGTGCCACACACGTTACTGAGTTAAATTTACTTATTATAAAGATGTTCCTATGATAACTTAAATCAGCGAAATCATATTTGTCTGTATACTACCAGGCATTTAGAAATATTTTGCAACTTCTACATGTCTTCATATCACGGGTACATCATTATACCTAAATTTCAGGACCAGAGTAGTGAAGTGCGGGAGCCTCGCAGATGTCCATTGGAGACCGGGTGTTTTCACGCCTTTAAATCTGTGATTAAAGATTTCAGCTTCATGTTCCAGCCTTTACAATCAGCAGCCTGTCGAGTTGTGAAAACTTAACAAACCGTGTGCACGGACAGAAACTGGTTTGCAGAATCTGAGCGAAGCTGTGAAATCTAGTGTTTTAAATAATGGATGGTGTGAGGAGTTTTGTACTGTTTTAATGACAAAACAATAGAAATATTTGAGCGGTCGTTATTTATCATTTGCGCAAATTTTAAGCTGACATAACTGAGATATAAACTATAAACATTTTCTATTTTCAATATAACTCAATGTCTTATGTGAAATTTTGACAGACCATCTGGTCATGCATGTCAGATGAACTCGGCATGCATCAGAACATAAATTTCAAAGAAAATGCGTGCATCTGAACTTGGATGATTTTCATGGAACAAATTGAATGACATCTGACAAAAGATTTGTTGTGATGTATCCAGATTCAGATTCATTGGTGATAGTGGTGTTTCTTTTTTCATATACTGTATAGACTGTGTCATATTTAGGCTGCGGTACTATATGATACTGCTTTAATATGGTTAACTTTAGGCATGCATGTCAGTTGTGTACTTTTTTTTCAGAACGAACAAGCAAAATAAAACATAACAAAACAAAGGGGAAAACAAAAACCGCGTAGCTTTCATACTATCGTAATAATTTGTCTATATTTTAAAATCATGTACGAATTTCGTTGTTTCCTAGTCTTAATGATGGTGACATTTGGATAAATTGCAACGATGCATCACTCTCTTAACCATTATAACGTAATGATAATAATAATAATAATAATAGACGGTATTTTAAATACGCTATTCACCGTAATACCATTATAGCGCTGGCCATTATTATTACCGCCGTACAAGGGAATCGTCAGAACCATTTCGACAATACGACAATACAACACTCATGAGGTGCACATTATGAACTGCAAAATTTCTAGTATAATTCGCGTACAAAAAATTGTAATAAATTGTACTAAAATCCAAATGTGGAGTTTAGGAATGTAGCAGTTGTACTGGAATTGTACTCGATTTTTCCAGGGAAAGTTTTAAGATCTAACAACACCATGACGATCAAGAACTTGAGTCTAAAGTTTAAGATTTAAATGGAGTTCAAATCACTACGTCATGTGTCTAATTATTTACGCATCAAATGAAAACAAAGAGGGATGCACGGAATAAAAGAAAACATAAACATACGAATTTAAAAAATTAATAAACGGATTTTATTTAGTACAATGAAATAAAGTGTCTTTTGTTTTACAATAAAAAAGAGTTCGCGTGTCAGCTCGAGCCCAAATTTAAACACCAGTTGCACAGGATTGTAAGGAATTGTAATTTGGCCAGATTTTACAAGGGTAGTTTCAGCATTACATGCCCTGTCAGAGATAAATACATCGTGTAAGACAAAAAAAAAAAAAAAAAAAAACCCAAGTGACCTTCCCACCATGCCTCGCTTCAAATTAGATTTTTGTACAGGTTGTCAAAACTTGGTGTTAGTGATGAAAAAAGCACAATTAACAGACTTCATCCCAATTTTGCATTTTTGATATGTTTTATCACTAACACCATTGACAACCTGTATAAAATATTCCTTTGGAAGCAACTTCACTTTAAGCAAGACAAGATGGGAAGATCCTTGTATCTTCTGTGCAAGACAGAATAAACTCGCTTTTGCTATAATTGATAGGGACACAGGCTATATATAGCAGCATAATTCCGTATAGGTTCTTAATATGAAGTCATCCTAATTGTCAGAAAACTAGGCCTACCAACATTGATTCTGTAACACCATGTCATAATGACTGCAAGTATAAAATAAGGGCGGTTTGTATATTTCATTGAGTATAGGCCCGGGAGTATAAGTCTCATTAGTTCTTGATTTTGCAATTCGAAATATCTTAAATGTAGAAAGCATAGATTGGTATTATAATATTGTTTAAAATAACAGATACCGCACCAGGGCAATAATGCACCTCAGGGGCGTCGGAACCGTGTGGACCATGTGGTCTTTGGCCGCACCACTTTTCAGCCAGAAAAAAGAAAAAAAATATGATGCGTTTAATATAGGGGAAGGTGGGGTGAGTTGGCCCACCACGAGTTTCTGCTCACGTGACCTAGGGAGAATTATGTTACTGGTGATTTTTGGTCATATATAATGCATCAAATTTACCATAAAATTTACAAAACCCAGCTCATCTCTTTGTGTGAGTTATCAGTAAAACGAGTTTTTGAGTTACCTAAGTAAACTTTATTAGCAAACGTAATTTTGTACTACTGTCAAGATATTACTTCGCTGGTCCAAGTGTATACCACGAGGTTAAAGGGACTAGCCTAGATTCCACTTAGAATTAAAAACTTATGGAAATGCTTTAAATAAAGCTTGAACATGTTAAAAGTGTAGTAAAATCCAAAAAAGTACAGAAATGTACACAGAAATGGCTCAAATTGACAACGAATTGATTTGCAATATATCAATATGTGATGGTGATGTGACTATCCAGTGTTTTCTAAATCCTAAATTTGTACCTCAGATGGATTTACCAGATAAAAGATCAAATGAAGCTCTTGGAGATGAGTCAATACATTTCAAAAGAGAAACAATGTTATCAAAAATAATTTTGTTTACCCATCACAGGTGTAGAAACAAGATCTTTTTAAGATTTGAAACTAGAAACACTTTTTCAACCATTTTTTGTCGCCGGCGACAAAAAATACAGCTGGTAAATAATTTCATTTTTCCCTCTGTTACACAAATTCAGCGGAAACTGCTGGTAGGATATGTTAGTATAATCGATACATGTGAAAAAAATATATAGTCAGAAAATCAGCGGAGATCTAGGCCAGTCCCTTTAAGTCAAAACTGGAACTACGGGGCGAGTTAAACCCCCTACCACATGGGGCAAGTTGGCCCTATGGCGAATTTGCCCAAGATGGTATGATAACCTTCAGACTCTAGCACAATAACATTTATGACGTTTTAACGTCATAAATTGCATATATTGCATGCATATAACACTGTAGGTCACAACGTATCTTTTTAAAAGATCGATATTGTATTAATTTATTATGGCATTTCATCTTAAAAGGACATTTTTGTATGCAGAACATTCCCATGCTTCACTTAAAAAAACATAATGTATGAAATGTGTCACGGTAAAATGAGTACAACTCTTTTTTTGTAAATGGGGCCAACTCACCCCACTATTTATTTAAATACGATAAGCCACAGAGTCTTAGTATTTACATAAAACATAGCTTTGGTACATATCTATCTTGTGTTAACAGGAAAAATCTTCTAGACCTTAACCTCTCAAATACAGGGGCGTTCAAACACAAGGGGGCCAACTCGCCCCACCCTCCCCTAGTCCTAGCCCTGATAACCACAAAATAGTACTGTACAATTTCGTTTTTTAGTGACTATTGTCTTCTGAGACTTAGTTGTTTCTTTATTAATATTATTTTTGGCATCTAAGGGGTCATCAGGCCGCACCACTTTTACCAAGGGCTGCACCACTTTTATTTTCCTTCCGACGCCCCTGATGCACCTGACTGACGCGGTTTGGGAAACAAAGCCAGTAATCGTCCAAATAAAATTCTATTGTTTTCCAATTAAAACAAGTTGCAACAACCGACCACATAATTGCAAAGGACCAGAAGAGAACTCGTGTTCTATCAGATTTTTTACACTTCTCGCGTTCGGCATTTTACGAATCAGGTTCAACGGACTGTTTTGTTCTTTATCGTTTATATTCAAAAACTTGTGTGAGGATTTCACAGCTTGATTGGTTAAAACGTGGGCTTGGTTAAAATCATGGGTGTCATGAAACTACAAAATATAAATAGATCTTCTTTCTTTTGAATCAGATAATAATATCCGTATGAATTAAATAGACATAATTTTATATTCAAAATTCGCAACAACTTAAAAGCTATGAATGTCTGTGACCTGAGAAAGGTAAAGATATGCATGATATGACAAGAGCCATCCGAACGGTTACATTAAATATGACAAATTATATTTTCAAATTCAAGATTAGTGCGTTCTATACTGACGTATATGATACACATTCAACTAACCATCCGTACACCTTCAGCGTGATCTGAAGTTTCATTATTCTACCATGCGCTCAACTTAACATATTCAGCGTGTTCTGACTGTTTTTGATTTATTCTTCAATGCATTTATCATGTTTATCACCAGTTATACTTTCTGTCTCTTCATCATGTTTAGTCTGTTTTAGGCTGCGGTATACACATCCTTAACTTTGGAAGTGTTTCAAATTGTTTAATAAAAATGCACAATATTGTTAGTAATTTGCATTAAAAAAATATAAGACCACGATGAATTGCCTTTAAACTCATTAACTCAACACTTTCAGACAACATTGAAAGGAGCGTGTTTCTAAAAACCAGAAAGGTCCGGTTTAACTTAGCAGATTGATCTCTTTTAAAGTTTTTATAATCAAATTCTGGCAAACTTTCAAAAGATCTTCCAAAGTTTTTTATTTCATTGTGTAAGCCCCTTACAAGTGAGTAACCGATGTGCTTAAATTTGGGCTCGCGCTGGCACGCGAACGCCATTGTCTATAAAACAAAAGGCTCTTTATGTTATTGTTCTAAATCATATTCCTCACTTAATTTCTTATATTCTGATATTTATATTTTCTTTTATCCTGTTCCCTCTTTTGATTTACTCGGTGCGAACATAATTAGGCACGTGATAAAGTGATTTGTTTAGTACTCCATTGACGTCTGCAAAAATCAGAATTCATAACTATGCCCTATACTTGAAATTTTATGTAAAAGCTAATATATCATTATTACCATAATGAATTAGGGACCCAATTTTCGTATAAAATTAACCCTCGAAATTCTAATTTGATCTGAAAGTTGAGCACTCAGTTCAAAAAGAAGTCCAAATAACATAAACGCCATGTCTATATTGCACTGTGAGCATTACATAATAAACCAAAGGCAACCCGAACACGCTGAATTGAAGAAAAAATCAGTTGATGAACTCATGGCAAAATGACTCGAAGACTGCAAGAATACGATGAAGGTGTATCTAGAATGCATGGTAAACGTATGACAAAATGTATCAAAGACAGTCAGAACACACTGCTGAAGGTGTATCTGAAAAGATGAGCACAAGGTATGAATCAAACAAAGACTGACCTAACTCGCTGAAGGTGTAACCAAAATAATGAACATGTGGCGGAATGAATCAAAGACGAACTAACTCGCTAAAGGTGTAACCAAAATGTTGAACACATGGTAGAATGAATCAAAGACAGAGCTAACTCACTGAATGTGTAACCAAAATGTTGAACACATGGTAGAATGAATCAAAGACTGACCTAACTCACTGAAGGTGTAACCAAAATGATGAACACATGGCAGGATGAATCAAAGACGGACCTAACTCGCTGAAGGTGTAACCAAAATGATGAACGCATGGCAGACATGGATGAATCAAAGACTGACCTAACTCGTTGAATGTTAAACCAAAATGATGACCATATGGCAGAATGAATCAAAGACAGACCTAACTCGCTGAAGGTGTAAACAAAATTATGAACAAAAGGCAGAATGAATCAAAGAATGACATAACTCGTGTAACCAAAATGATGAACACATGGCAGGATGAATCAAAGACTGACCTAACTCGCTGAAGGTGTAAACAAAATTATGAACAAAAGGCAGAATGAATCAAAGAATGACATAACTCGTGTAACCAAAATGATGAACACGTACATGGCAGAATGAATCAAAGACTGACCTAACTCACTGAAGGTGTAACCAAAATGATGAACACATGGCAGACGTGGATGAATCAAAGACTGACCTAACTCACTGAAGGTGTAACCAATCTGATGAACACATCACAGGATGAATCAAGGACAGACCACTCACTGAAGGTGTAACCAAAATGATGAACACATGGCAGACGTGGATGAATCAAAGACTGACCTAACTCACTGAAGGTGTAACCAAAATGATGACCACATGGCAGGATGAATCAGAGACAGACCTAACTCGCTGAAGGTGTAACCAAAATGATGAACACATGGCAGACATAGATGAATCAAAGACTGACCTAACTCGCTGAATGTGTAACCAAAATGATGACCACATGGCAGAATGAATCAAAGACAGACCTAACTCGCTGTAGGTGTAATCAATCTGATGAACACATCACAGAATGAATCAAGGACAGACCTAACTCGCTGAAGGTGTAACCAAAATGATGAACACATGGCAGACATGGATGAATCAAAGACTGACCTAACTCGTTGAATGTGTAACCAAAATGATCAACACATGGCAGGATGAATCAAAGACAGACCTAACTCGCTGAAGGTGTAACCAAAATGATGACCACATGGCATAATGAATCAAAGACAGACCTAACTCGCTGTATGTGTAATCAATCTGATGAACACATCACAGAATGAATCAAGGACAGACCAAAATGATGAACACATGGCAGACATGGATGAATCAAAGACTGACCTAACTCGCTGAATGTGTAACCAAAATGATCAACACATGGTAGAATAAATCAAAGACAGATCTAACTCGCTGAAGGTGTAACCAAAATTAGACCACATGGCAGAATGAATCAAAGACAGACATAACTCGCGCGCTGAAGGTGTAACCAAATTGATGAACGCATGGCAAAATTAAACAAAGACTGACCTAACTTGCTCAACGTGCAACCGAAATGATGAACGTATGGCTGGCTGGATCAAAAACAGACCTAACTCGCTGAAGCAGTTACAAAAATTATGAACACATAACTGACACAATGAATCAAGACAGACCTAACTGGCTGAAAGGTGCAACCAAAATAATGAAAATGTGGCAAAATGAACCAAAAACATACCTAACTCGCTGAAGGTGTAACCAAAATGTTGAACAAATCACAGAATGAATCAAAGACAGACCTAACTCGCTGAAGGTGTAACCGAAATGATGACTACATGGCATATGAATCAAAGATTGACCTAACTCGCTGAAGGTGTAACCAAAATTATGAAATCATGGCAGAATGAATCAAAGACTGCCCTAACTCACTGAAAGTGTAACCAAAATGATGACTACGTACATGACATAATGAACAATCTCCCTGGCTCAATGAGAATATCATTCAGATGATGCGCAAGCGTGACAAACTTAAAACCGATGCCATCACTACCGGTTCGTCTGACACGTGGAAAGCCTATCGATCACAGCGAAATAAAGTTAACGCTGCAATTAAAAGAAGTAAACAAAAGTTTGTTTCAGATGGTATCGCAGCAAGTAGAAAAAATCCAAAGAAAGTATGGGATTGTATTAGGCATGTTGTTCCAAAAAATAAAAATTCTTCTCTTTTGAATCATGTTAAGTATAAGGGGAAAGAGTTCAATAATGAAACTGATATCGCAAATGCTATGAATGATTACTTTGCTAATGTTGGTCCATCTTTAGCTAAAAGGTTTCCTGATACCAACTCAGATAATGCTCATAATGATACCACCGGGTCTGTTGATAACGTTTTTAACTTCCATCATGTTTCCTCTGATTATGTA
>JXSR01S012790.1:19996-37303 GCA_000969725.1 Ophiothrix spiculata
TGATGATAAAAGGGTGTAAAATGACATTTAACTTACATCGTTACATAATTAAATATTTCATATTTATTTGATCAATTTGATGTATCTTTTTTTTCTGTTTGTAGAAATATCACAAAGTTACGCAGAGTATGAGCGTTCCCTCATGAGTGGTTTCCATTGTAAGAGTCCAGCTGGTGCTGGTGAAGAAGTTGCCGCGATCCCAGCCAAACAGCACAGTCCAACACTTCTTTTGGAGAGGAGTTTATCTGAGATGAGCCGCATCCCAATGCCAGTATCAGAAGGTATCAGGCTACCATCAAGACCCCCTGGTATTATGGCCCCAATATTGATCCCTGTGGCACCACCACGACCTTCTAGTGTAGAGGGCTCGCAGCGATGGCCCAGTGAGATTTCAACATATGACATTCCTTCACCGCCTGCCAATGGTGAGTAATATGACTTTTTAGACTTCAGAATAACGATATGATATAAGATCATTCCTTTATTGAACTTGGTCTGTTTCAAAAATATATTTCTCTCGAGGTTTTCTTGATCAAAGAAATCTGGTCTATACATGATTGATCACAACGATGCGCCTTTACTATATAATTGCTGCGACACCAAGCTACATTGTTTTGTAATTTATCCCGACAAAATTGGTTTAATGAAACTTAGTGTTTGAATGAGATGTTATGAAAATGTTCGAGGTTTCGACAGGATTAAAAATGTCATATATGTTCCTCGTCATTAAAATAAGAATTTTTGATTTTTCATCTGTTATTTTTAAGTCCATTAAAGTCGGCAAAATGGTTCAGTTGCATGTTATCGTAAAACCTGTGATATATCTATATATTTTTGATAATAAGCATGTATAAACTTGCAAAATGTTTATTTTAACTATATAGGCCGATATTTACTTAGTGATGCGGGTTTTTTTTTAATATAAACTTGTCATTTGTAAATTTTGTAATAGCATCACATGCATATTTACATCATTTCATGCATAATGTTACTACATGTAGATCATACATGTAAAGAAACAGCAGACGACAGGAACGGCTCATTGACTTTCGCGTGGCGAAACGGTCAGGACCCTTTATGCACTTTTGCAGATTTCATTGCCTTCTAAAAAAAATCCGCACGCGCGAGTTAGCAAAAAGCCGAAAGATACACAGACGCAGTGATTTGGTATTTAACGGTCGACCTCCTTCCAACTACATGTACATTTACCAGTTGTATCATTAGCGCCAATGTATAATTTGAGATTATAATTTCACAAGTAAATGCATTTTAAACATGTTTAATGATGAGGATGTGATACTTGGTTAGATGGAGAACCCGACGGGAGGAAATTGTAATTCAAGATGAGGAGGGACATCTTTTAATATGAACAAGTGTTAACGATTTTGACATCTTAAACTGCCACAAATCGGAAGCAAAGTGGGATCTATGGTCTAGTGGGATGCCATGTGTTCAAGTCATCTTTATGTCAAAAAATCATCAGATTTAACTAAATATATAACATTTTTTATATTATTTATGCAGGTTACATCAGCCGTGAGATGTCTGAACTACTCAAAGATGGTCGACTTAGCTACACTGACGTCTACCGCGCACGTTTTGCCGCGATGGAAAAGGACTTCATGAGCACAATGTCCCCAGATGATATCAAATGGTACAACTCTAAAGTTGGCATCAGCATCCCACGATATGTTCACCATCCAACTCTCCTAAGACCCACACTACCCCTTGATATGAGACAAGGAATGTTCCCCATGCCCCCTTCTCCAGAAAGACATTACTCCGAAGATGAACTTTCAGAATCCAAGAAGTCGCCCCTATCATCGCCAACGT
Organism: Ophiothrix spiculata; assembly: GCA_000969725.1. Lineage (NCBI taxonomy): Eukaryota > Metazoa > Echinodermata > Ophiuroidea > Amphilepidida > Ophiotrichidae > Ophiothrix > Ophiothrix spiculata. Next base: position 21,830 of record JXSR01S012790.1, read on the forward strand.
CCCCAAGCATGATCCCACATGGTACATACACTTGTTTAGACTGCGCCAAAGTATTCTCAACCCCTCATGGACTAGAGGTGCACGTTAGAAGATCACACAGTGGAAAGCGACCCTATGCTTGTGACCTTTGCCACAAGACCTTTGGACATGCTGTGAGTTTAGCCCAACACAGAGCCGTGCATAGTCAGGAAAGGTGTTTCTCCTGTAAGCAATGTGGTAAATCCTTTAAGAGATCATCCACTTTATCCACCCATATGCTGATCCACTCAGACACAAGACCCTACCCCTGCGAGTACTGTGGAAAACGCTTCCATCAGAAATCCGACATGAAGAAGCACACTTACATTCACACGGGTAAGTTGAGCCTGATGAAGGCATGTTTTACTTTGTGAAACGCCGTACAGGCATTTGTTTAACCATTGCTGTCTTTGTAAATATTGATTTTGTTTTTATACATGAGACTAAAAATCTGACGGATATACACCCTTCTTATCAATCTATAACCTTTTTGTTCAAGCCAAATTGAAACTAAAATCTGTCACGCAAAACAGGTGCATGAAATAAGTTAACTATGATACACAAAAGTATTTTATACTCTTATCAAAAAGAAAATAAGAGCTAGTTTAAACGTCTACCAGATATGCCATTTGCAAACACGCCTCTCTGAAATCTCGATATTTTCTGATAACACCTCCACTCTGGCACGTGCCGCTGCATTGTGCAGGTACTTAAGTTTCAAACTGCAAACATTTAATGGCGTATTTGGCAGCTTATTTATAAGATTTGAATCACAGATAATAGTTGAAATCCTATTTAGATTCGATTTACAACGCCTTCTGTTACATGTTAACGCTCAAGTTTTGTTAACCTGTTTAATTCGGCAAATAAAAATGCAACCATTTTTGTTAGCTCGGTAAATATGCCTTAAATTGATAACCTGGCTACTGTTGTTTTAGTGGGCTTATTAAGTTAGATAAAAAGCAAATTAAACAGAAACAAATGTTTTAAGCTATCTTCTTTATCTGATATTCTTTGTTCAGTTTTTCCGCATCTGTTTTAGTCCATAAATGAGGCAATTCTTTCCCTCTTTAAGTAAATAATTTAGTTTAATTCCATTGTTCATTTCGATTATATTTGCAAATGACAGATTAGTATTTAACCATGTTAACTATAAAATAAGATTAGGTCTATAAAGATACACATTTTTTCGCCAATTACTAATCAGTTTTTATGATAGATATTTTCCTCTGTTTTGACTGAATTCAGAATGAAAAGAAGAGATTTCCTTTTATACTCCTTTGTGTTTTTAAAAATATATGTACTTTAGTCATTTTATGATCTTTATTTCAAATATTCATTCAGTGTAAAATGTATGAAGATTAATGAAAATTTTTCTATGCTGGTAATATTGACCATCAAAAACTAATGATAGGATCAAAGCCCGGAAAGTGATATAAATATTTTGTTTCTTCATGACTGAGAGTCTTGACTACTTCTTTTCCACAATCTTGGAGACTTGTTCATGATTTAAATTATATCTAGCTTTGAAATATATTTTAGTTAATATTGAATGGTGTTTTTTATCGGGGTAGTTGATGTAGGCCTATACCTTTGAATGTAGATCTATAAGAATGGCAAAAATCTATACTAAAATGCATGTTAAGAAATTAACTCAAGTAATAGCTTTCATAAGCAAGCATAAATCGTTGAATACCACATGACTTAAGTACCAGTTTAGCATCCTTAATTGGCGTCGATAATTTGCGTATCGCTGCTAATATCTGCAGCGATTCAGCAAAGCTTTATTTTTTCCAATCACAACTGGCAATTACGGACTATTTCTACTCTCGTTATAAAATAGGACCGGTGATAAAGTATTCAAAACCAGAGTCATTTCTAGATATAAATGGCCATGCAAAATTACCTATTACGGGCTTGTTTGATTTTGGTGCAGGTTTTGCCCCATTGAACACGGACAAAGAATAAGAAAATCGCGCTTGATGTCTGTTTTGAGCTGAAAATGACTTTGGCTTAGCATTTTGCTGAAGACAGCTGGTCAATGTTTTGCTATTTGCCAACTGCTGTTTGGTTTGTGTCGAGCGAAGCTGAACAGCGCCATCACTATTTCGCAAGTTTATTTTTTTTTTATTGCTATCTACTGAAGATGACCAAGTCCAAAACCCTGTGTTTTATGTTTGTCTCATAAATTATTAATCATGTTATGCACATTTCTGTCTTATATTTTATGCACAATATACGCCCTTTCTTTCCTGTAAAATTCCTATTAAAAATGAATGAAATGATGTTCTTTTTAAGTTGGTTTGAAAACCATGATGACAGATTGCTCAATCGCGCGCTGTGCATGCAATTCCAGGCCAAAAATGAGGCGAACTTTATGGTGCGATTTTACCTAGCAGCAAAAATCTCCACACGCTTACTTACACCCCCCCGTATGGTCACTTTTAACACCTCTATTTTGAGTCTGGCTAATTCAATAAAGTATCAAGTTCTAATTTGAAGCTTATAATTAAACATTAAAAAGTCACTTTGAAAAGTCAAGAAATCGTCAACGGTGCCTAGGGCCATTGCAAGGTTCTGTATTATAGTTTCAGGGGTTCCAAAATGATATACTGAACTGATTGTGAAAAGATTTCTGGATTGTTTTCCTGTTTGTTATGCATAGTCCATAGGTATGGTGTGTAACTGCCCCACGGGTTGAATCAGAGAGCGCAAAGAAAGCTAGAAACTATATCATTGCGTTCCCCTGAGTTTTAAGGGGATCCGTTTCTCCGACGCGAGTCAGCCTTCTCTGGTAACAATCCACTGTGAATCAAGAGGCGTTTTTACTGACCCTTGCCGGCGGGTGTTTAACTTGAAAAGGTGTTAAAAAATTCACAAGGCACAAATTATGATCAAGAAAACAAAACATCGTTCATGAAGTTGAAACTTTTAAAAACGTGGCTTAAAAAGGTAGAGATGATTTTTATTCTCAAAAGCGTGATTTAATTTTTCACGGTGCAGCGCGTATAAGTCGTGTCAGTCGGCGCAGATGAATAATTAATTGATATAAAAGATAATATTAAAGATGGGTGGTGAAATGTGATGTGATATTGCATCCGGATAGTTTGACTAGTCTTGTTTTGGGAGGTTTTCTGGGAGGAATTCAACTCGCCTTTGAGACCGCCCATGAAACATGACAAGATTAAGCAAAAAGCCTAGCGATAGGGAGAAAGTGTCAAGCGCGACGGCTGCCTGCGGGTTTGCAAGCTGCGCCCATGCTATGGATCATCACTGTTAAAACATAGAGCTTGGATTCAGAGCACGTATATTGCGCTTTAATACTTTATTACAGATTTTATGTCCTGATTGAGTTTGTCTTTTGCACTTCGTTACCTGAAATCTTCAACGAAATCAAATGACAAAGATAGTCAACTATACCTCTAAAGTGCGAACGAAAATCTCAAATGAGTTCGACAACAAAACATGCATTGCTTTAATTATTAAGTAGTGTTAATTAAGTTTTATCAGATCTGAACTTGTTCTTCACTTGAAAATACAAGGATAGTTTAAGCTATTAATGAATGCTAAAGAAATCTGATCAGACTTGGAATGATAAATTCTTAGTTGAGACAACAGCTTTTTGAAAATAAATTTCACTTCTCTGCATCCAATTCAATCCATATCATATGTGATTTATCAGATAGACGTGAAGGTGTCATAATTACATTTAGCATGATCAAAATACCTATGCGGAAACGTGTAAATTACACCCATCGCTATTTTGCCTACGAAAACGGGTGTCAAAGTTACGTGCAAATATCACCTGATTCAGCAGTGTTATTCTTTGTAAAGTTAGAGCTGACTTGTTAAGTTCTTAACTTGAAAAAAATTATCATAATGTGCCTAAGTGGCTTTACTCAATCTTTTAAAACATGGGTTCAACTGAGGTTAACCCATTCAGAATCACTCTTCCGTGTCTTATATAACAGATTTAAGAAGCTTAATGTTTACCCTGATTTCTAAAGATGTTGTTTTTACTCTAATTGGGGGTGTTTATTCTGACAGATTTACTTGAAAAGCCAAATAAGATTTGTGTATTATGTCAGTTTCAAGTGGTGTTTTATGACATCGGAATGCGAGTAGTCCTGTCAATTTTATGGCCCTTTCAAAATCCAATCACTGGTAATGACATTCAAGTGCATCTTTTATGTAAATAAATTCTTGTACATGACAATGGGCTATTGTTTAATTTTCAGGAAATTCATAATCTCAACAAAAGTTAATCAGCATGCGATGAGCTTAAGCTGATGTTCCTTTGTCTTTGGTATAACAAAAGCTATTTGTTTTTTTAATTCTGTCAATCTGTTAACTTTTTTTCGGAGAAATTTATTCTGGTAGGTCTATTTGACAACGAACTTATGAATGTCAATTATCTTTTCCAAGTTGAAATTCGTTGAACCTTTTGAAATCGTTCAAAAATTGTAATAGTGGCTTTGTTTTTTCTTTTTACAATAAAATATGCATAACTTAATCTGGTTACTGACATATTTATACAATAAAACTGGAATACAGCTGTAAAGTCGAATGAGGACATTAAACTGATAAATTTAAGAGATTTAAGAATAGGACCCGCATTTTCATATTTTCAATCAGATTTTTTAATTGTAGGCTTATGACCCGATATCAACATATTTTTAATTAAAAATAAAAAGGAAATATACTGGTAAACAGATATGGATAATGAAAATACAATTACGTAAACATCAGTATTTTCAATTCTAATGGTTCAGTTTTGTCGGTACTAACATTTTTAAGGGAGCATTCTCTTATTACCTTTACGCACAGTATGTTCCGGTACTGTATATAATCAGTTCAGTATAGTCATTTAAGGGTATAGTCACGTGCTCGGGACAGTTGGCTAGCGTAATGATGGTATTAATAAACCAATGTACACTATCAATCAAGATAATTCAAACGAAACGTTTGCAAATCACCTTTTTGGAAAATTAATCATTCAGATAAATAATAAAACAAATTTCAGCCACCCAACAGAATTTCCAATCATCAGCTATCATAACAATACAACGGCAAATGAGACATTCATATAAATGGCCGAGCTAGCAAAGATGATTAATATCAAATGAAAAGCTGTAAATTTGATGACTTTATCTGGCTCAAAAAGGGATGAATTTTACATCATTTCCTGTAATTTTGTTCACATTATTACCATAATCTTTCCATCTCAACATCAAACCACGCCAATAAAGATGTCACATTTAAAAAGGGCTCTCCTGTCAGACTATGGTGCGAAATGCAGGCGTGTTTGACACGGCAGGCATGACATATCATCCCGTTTTGACTCCTGGATTCTAACACGTTAGGACGGTGTGATTCACGCGCCATACTGTTGCTCAAAATGTGGAATATTTTCTTGATATTTATGACATTATTCTGAAATTCATCTTCACCCTTTTTGACACTTTGGGGTATATTATTTACCATGGTTTTATACATCGTCTCACTGATTTTAGTAATCAGGGCACATGTGGTGGCGGATTTCAAGGAGAAATAAACTTGTTACTTTTTCATTGTCTTTCTTAATGTCTTGCTTGATATCTTGTGTTTATATGTTCCTATAATATGCTGTGTTTTAAGTTTAATTTAAAAGCATTTTTAAATATAAAAGAATGCCCTATCTGAAGATTGCCCTACATAACACAGTGCACTGTGCTAGTTTCAAATTCTTAAAAAACCCATGGGCTTTATTCGCAATCATTTTATGATTTTATTTAATGAAAATGTGCTCATAGCTAATAAAGTTATAAGATAAATCTAATGTCATGTTTTTCATTTTCTTTTCTTTTCTCCAGGTGAAAAGCCCCACAAGTGCCAAGTCTGCGGCAAAGCATTCAGCCAATCAAGCAACTTAATCACACACAGCAGAAAGCACACAGGATACAAGCCATTCGGTTGCAAGATCTGCGGTAGAGCGTTCCAAAGAAAGGTTGACCTCCGCAGACACTTCGAGACCCAGCATCCAGAACATGACAGAATGCAGTTCACCACCATACTACCAGTCCTGTCCATGCACTGATCATTTGACACCCATGTGATTGAACATTTGCCAGACATGTGAAATACATGAACTGATAATAATCATGCATTTGATATGCATGCCATTTGAAAAAGCAATAGTATGCCATAATATTAACATCACATGTTGATCATGTGATTATATATGTATTTTTGTAATTTGTCACATGTTGATCATGTGACATAGAATTCAATAATTTCATAAGTAATTTTTGCACTGACTATATCAAGTATTCAAATTCGTTGTAGATTGCAGCTGAAGAAGTCGTAAATTTAGAAAAATTGTGCTGCAAAATTTCAAGAAAATGTTACTAGTTCAAATATCTTTCAAGGCGCTGGTCGCTGATTGGTCAGTCTAATTCTATGTTAATTAAGTGTGTTAATTTATGTGTAGTGAACAGAACAGAGTAGATGATCAGAGTAAACAGAACAGACTAAAACAAGAGGAATTTGACCTAAACAGTTGTTTGGTTGAATAATCCGACTGACCCTAATTTTGTGGTCAATTAAAAAAAAATATCAGAAAAAGCACCCACATTTGGCAAATTGGATGTTTTTGAAATTTGATGCAAAATGAAAGGCACCCAAACGAGCCTCAAATTAGGTGTTACCATGTTACACCAATCAAACAGTTATAGGTCTTAGTGGCTATCTGAACGACTTAAAATCATAGGTAAATCAACATGGGGACTATTTTCAAACATGGTCTAGAAAGCTATGTTTTGCCAAATTTATCTTCACTCATTTTAAGGTCATGGACTACAACATTGCCAAATTAGTATTCATATTTCTGTAATTTAACGTTTCAAAATTCTTTTATGATAACAGCAATAATTCTATTTTCTAACATTTCCTCCAGATTAAAACATTAAAAAAAATCACTTTTTGGCTAAAAGTGAACTTTAATTCACACTTTCAGACTTTTCGTGTTCTTGGTACCTAAACTGAAATAATTATAAACCGTAAATAATCAAATGACTAATTAATTAGACTAATTGACTAATTTAGAATAGTTATGTACCAAAAGTGTGCTCAGGGTAACTAAGTTGTAATTTGACTAATTACCTCTTAAATGGCAAAGGGACAGCATATGCAAATGATAATTAATTGAGGGAAAGATGCAATATCATAGAGGGATAGAAATGGTTTGAGGTTTTTTGCTAGTTAAGTGTAGATATTCCATACATTAGGCCATTAAAAATGTTTTCTGCAACCCTAAACCATTCCTGAAAAATTCAGACAAAATAATAGACACATACATTTTACCAAAAGGTTTTGGCAATCTTCTTATAGATGATACTGATAATTCTCTCAAATGCATTTATTTATTTTATTTTATTTTTTTTTGGGGGGGGGGGGGATTTCTATTTTCCCCCTCCCTTTTCTCTTATTTTCCATCGGAATGTTCTAGGAAACAAACCATTATTTTTGTTTGGCATTTCATAGAATTGATCTAAATTCATAAAGAATTGATCCTGTTATATAACTGGGTTCATATATATTCAGTATGACTAAATTTCATCATTCTTCAGTACAATCATTTTCAACATGTACAATCATTTTTGTTGTCAAAATTTGACTTTTCATCAAAAACATTTAGTTTTATAGTTTTGCTTTATCAATCCCACCTAACACTTTCAGTATTTTTCAACATTTTGTTTGTCATGAAAATTTTCAGCATTTTGTTTTAGAATAACTGATTTTGACATCACTTTTACTAACTGCATGCCTAACAAGAGTCACCTCCTAACACGAGGTAGTCTCGAAATTAATTTAGCTATAGTTTATTCGCAACTAATTTGGTCCTTGTTGGTATTGCTTCGATGCAAGAAAACAACTAAGGACCTTTTCATATAATATGACAATCATTTAACAGACAGTAGTTATTATATTTATTAGGGTTTTTGAGGTGTGATTTATTTCATTTCCTAGTTTGCTTAAATTTCACTAACTTTTATATCATTTGAAAAAAAAATGTTAAAATGACTAACAATATTATGTAATCAGTGTCAATATCTGAAATAAAAATTGCAGAGAATGAAAATTCAAAATTACATTTTTCATTAAAAAAAACTCTGTAAAATTTCTCGTAATGTTTACCACATTTTTCTGGAACATTAATTCTTTGGTTACTCCAGTCAAATGAACTACAAATTACTTTGTTATAAGGTATAATATTGCAATATCAATCATATTTTATAATTCATATAGTGATACCTCGATAGTACCTTTGGCGTAACTCCAGAGTTACCTCTATCATTGTTGACTCTGGAGTACCCTTTAGGTAACTCTTGTTTTATCAGATCAGATTGGAATAACCAAATAACTTTGCTGTGTATGTTTCGTTTCGTCACTCTGTAAATGTAATGTATGTATTATTTATACAATAAATTAACAATAATTATTCATGAATACACTGCTCTTTCAAAAAAGACTCTGTTATTGTATCATTGTAGCAGTAAACTTTGTAAAATTTGGATGTTGATATGTATATATATGGAATTGTACTGTTTTGATGCTAATACCGGTACTTGATTCATTAAAAAAAACCTTGAGGCCCTAAAAATGGCGCCAGACAATGAAATGCTTTTTGTGATGTGTTTTTTTGTGCAGTGAGGGATTGGTGGAGTTCTTATGGTTGTTTTGCATGTCAAAGTTTTGTAAAGCTTCTGGCCCAAGTCCCGATCAGGGCTCGAACCTGAACCTATATATATAAAGGCTCAGTCATACATCAAAGTGAAGAGCTTAATATACATTTTTGTTTTATACATTGATATTTCTTACATGGTTGTTTGAAGTAGGTATTTAAATTAAAATTTATTAATTCGGTAGTATCTGTTACGAATATCAGGGTTGGTGATTTTTTTTTTGATTATACCAGCAAAGTTTCATTTCAAGAACATGATAGGAAATGTGAAATAAATTGGCATATTCTTAAGACGATCAACAGAAAATATAGGGCTTACTAATCTTTGAACGCGTTTATCTCAGTTATACGTTTTACTCCCTGACAACCTATGACGGACCATAACTTGACTTCTGGAAATCATGTGAAGTTGATTAAGGTGTCATTTTAGTTCTTAAAGCATGGTCTTTGCAAATAATTAAAAAAGTGAAAATGACAAGAGCTGGCATTTACTGCTGTTTTGGGCTGGAGGGTCACATATATAAAGGCTCAGTCATACATCAAAGTGAAGAGCTTAACATACATTTTTGTTTTATACATTGATATTTCTTACATGGTTATTTGAAGTAGGTATTTAAATTAAAATTTGTTATTCATTCGGTAGTATCTGTTACGGATATCAGGGTTGGTGATTTTTTTTTTATTTAAAAAAAAATCATGATTTAAATCATTGATTTTAATCAAAAAATCTATTTAAATCGACTAAATCAAATAAATCTATATTTTTACAATTAAAATCATGATTTAAATCATGATTAAAATCAACTTGATTTAAATCAAACAACCCTGACGGATATGTTCAATTTGGAATCCATGCAGTGATGTCCATTAACTCTTTCACTCCGGCAAGCAACTCACAACGGCTGGCTAAAGTGTGCACAATTGGCTGGAATTTCTTTTGGACACAATTTTTTCAGATAGCAACAAGCCCAAATTGGTCGAAAATTCACCAGCAAGCAGTTGAAACGAAGATCATTTTTATTAGCAAAGAGAACAATCCTGGCACTATACAATTATCGTATGCTATCATAAATATATCAGAGCAGCTTACCGTTGAAATAGAACGGATAGTGAAAATTTTATTCCGGAGTGAAAGAGTTAAGCATACGTTCAGTATGTGAAACCTTTGTACATTAGGCTTGTCCTTGACCCTTCTACGTTGTGTGACGAGCTCTAACACACACACATAAAAAAGCGAGTCACTCGCATAAAAGTGAGTTAATTTGACGTATATTGAAACATCAGACTCATTTTGGGACCAAGTGTTTCAATATACGGACAAGTGACTCTTTTTTCTGTGTGCGTATGAGTAGGCTACCCTTTGGTCTCCACTTGAACTTGAGCATGCTTAAGATCATTTAGGATTCTGAAAGGTAGAATTTTACTCATCTACCTAGGCAAAAGTTGATTTTGCAATAAATATTAATTTTAGGCAACAAGGGTCACTTTCTGTCTGCCAACAGGCATTCTCAGCCTAGCAGACGACACTACACAATTTATTTACCGATGAGGTACCTGAAGGAAAAAAAGTTTTTCAGAAATGATCATTTTGAATCAGATTGAGTGTATGTTGTGTCAGTGGAAGCCATTTTGACCAAAATTTAACTATTCGAAATGAGACTTAGATGATATAAGCAATGACCTTAATATTGCTATCTACCAAAGATAACCAACTTTTGTCATTGAAATCCCTTTATTTTATTAAAATCATATCTGCCAAGTTATTTTGGAACAAAGTTTGAAAATTTCATTTGCCAATCCAAACTATAACTGAAAGTTTTTAAAAAAGTGAATTTTGACTTTATTGTATACTTTGATGCAAAGCGGTGGGGGTGGGGGGGGGGGGGTATGTTACGACAATGCATGTTGCCAGGAATTAGTTGGCCAACATTGATTTGAGAGTCCTGTTCTTGTTAAATAAACCACCTCAGGATACAGGTAGAAAAATTTTGGGGTCATTGCAAGCAGTAAAACATGGGGATTCTGATCTATAAAACAGCTGTCTTGAATCAAGAGATGTTCCGAGCTTGAACTGTGCGGGACGGAAAAATTGTATCATAACGGTATTTGCTACAATCCATGATGTAATTGTGCCAGAATCATCTACGTCAATAGGCCAGTTTAAATTTTGAAAAGAAAATGTATTAAATGAGCACAATTAACGAAATTCAGGCAATCCAGGCAGACCTGATCTTCCCGATGTGGCAGGTAAATGCACCGTTGGTGCTCTCACTTTGTAAAAAGAAAAAGATAAATGGCAGCTATTTCTTCCTACAAAAATATCACAATTGAAAGGCCTATGCAATTGGAGGTAAATTATAGGGGTTAAAAATCTGTATTTTTGCTGCTGTAACTCATTTTAGCTGGTCTATTCCTATTCCATGACAATGGCCAAACCCATGGCTCCAATCAATACCTGTCAGTGTTGTAGAAACCTGGTTTGCCCTGTTAAAAGGCAGCTATTCTTGTCAAAAATCTGGACTAACAGCATTTAATTTTGAGCCCTAGAGGATGCTGTACACAAATGGGTTCAACATTTTGCTCCCTATTGACTCTACCTGCTACGCAAACTGCATCTGTAAGCTTACACTTGCTTCTGACAGAGCAACGGCTAGCATCGGCTCAGAGTCATCTAAAACCAAGATTTTACTCACATTTACTTGAAAAAGCTGCTTTGAGTGAAGAATTTGGCTTAATTTTGTCAGTCCCAGACCTGAATTCCCATGTTGATATCTTTATTGCATGATCAAATGTTTACGGACATTGCTAGTGATGGGCTATTTGATATCGTGTAGGATATACACCGGTAAATACGTCCCCATTGACTTTACATGCAAAGTGACCTGTCAATAAACACCATTTTCTCGACTTAAAAGCGACTTGTTACCTTGTGCTTGGTCTCAATTGAAAGATAATGAACATATCTCTTCTACAAAATGGACAAAAATATATGGTCAAGGCAAAGTTTTCGCAATACGGCGCATCAAAGTCATGCGTCATTTTATGAGTGCACCCATGCCCATGGGGAAAATAGTGCAAGTGACAAGAAACCCTGTGTTCTCCAAAAGTCATAAAATTTCTTCAAAAATGATACAAACAAAATCGTTACATCATGAATGATTAAATAACAGTCCAATTAGCATGATAAACTGTAACATTTTGAGAAAAATATTATTTTCTACATATTCTGGAATTAATTTTAGGCAACAAGGGTCACTTTCTGCCTGCCAACAGGCATTCTCAACCTAGCAGACGACGCTACACAATTTATTTACCGATGAGGTACCTTAGGAAGCAATGGGTTGTTAGAGACACACAATATCTTCTCTTCCAAAGAGTGCCCACTGATAGAGAATAAGTTATAATGAGACCATATGTGGACCGCCGCGGCAAAAGGGACCAGTTGTCGGCTCGTACATGTTGCTCCTTGTAGCATATCTGATGTATGCTATTTGTATGCATCAGATATGCTACAATGAGCAACATGTAGGAGCCGACAACTGCACCCTTTTGCCGCGGCGGGACACATATACCTAGAAAGGAGATCCTGGGCTTCGTATACTGAGTTGTATAATGGCATCATCATCAGCTATGGAGCTGAAATGGGGGTATTCGGCTACACTCGGTGTCCGCCAAAATCAACTCTGGACACCGAGACTAAGTAGCGCGTAGACACTAGCTTCGTAAATAATACGACTTAATAATAATACTTAACGCAAAGCATTCGCCAAGCTGTACACAAAGGATGTATGCATGTTTTCAATACTTTGCGCATTATGACAAGTTGCAGTGCATCATCAGTAAAAACCCAAATATACAACTAATTTGATCCCCGTACCGGAATAAAAATGGCTTCAAGTCTTGGATCTCCTCACTAAATCTATGGATGAGACCCAGCTGTTTAGGAGTATGACTCCACATACTCCAATGTTGTCCCATAAAAGACCAATTTCAAAGCAATATCAAATCCCATCAATAAACAAAACAAACCAAAATATGTTCTTTCTCTTTGTCCTTATTATTACAATCTTACCATCAATGTATCTATGATTTCTACATAATCTGATATCAAAACATGCTTTAAAAATTCACCTTTCATGATTTACTAAAACAATCAGAGAATGCCCTTAAATTTTTTGCATATAAATTAATCATCTCTCATTCTCTTCCTATACAGCTCTAGTGTGTCATGTTTTCTCTAAGGCACTAGCGCAATCCAAACTTTGTTCCTGGTCATCATTCCTACCGCGATCTCCCGTGATCAGGTGCGCAACATAAATCATTCAGGTGATCGGGCAAACAACAAACACGACGTGATTCATCACCGCAGTGTAAACCAGACACATCGCCACCATCGCGACCCATAGACTCGGGGGTGATACTCAAGTTTGGTTTAGGTAGGGACGTGCCTCTGGGAAATCTAAAATGCCACCCATAAAAATACCAATTGTGTCCCGCGGCAAACAGATGAAGTTGTCAGCTTTTACATGTTACTCATTATAGCATACCTGATGAGTATACATTAGATATGTTGGTATACATCAGATATGCTATAATAAGCAATATGTAGGAGCAAACAACTACATCCTTTTGTTGTGGCGGGACACAATTTTCAAGAAAGGGGACCCATCCGTGTACCAAATTTTAAGTCAAATTTATACAAAAATCACATTTTTGGGTGAAAATTTTGGCATCACTTTTCTGATCTTTTGTGAAAAAATGATCAAATTTGCAACATTTGGCATAAATTTTGAATAAAAATTTTGGGAAGTAAACTCATCAAATACCAAATTTTGCAAAGAAAAAGGACCGATTGAAATATATGTCAGCCAGTCTGATTTTGCTACGTGATTCTGCAGCACGTTCCTATAACCACCTTTTTACTAAATAGCCACCCCCGGCCAACAGACTCGCGAATGCAACATCAGTCATCGATATGCTGGGATTGTACAAATATGTACAGAGCATACAGTAAACTTCAGTAATTATGTATGGTGAAACAATTTTTGATACTTTTTTTTGTTTGAATACTGTGATCGTGCAGGAAGGATGTGATTTCAGCATGCTTCTAATTTTGTAATGATCTTTCGGTGACACAATTTCGATACGTTTTTGTTTGAAGACTGAGATCGTGCAATACGGTGTGATTTGAGCGCTTTTTACTGATTAATTCTCTCAGTGATTGAAATTAAAAGTAAATGGCAAAAATGATGAAATTTTTCTGCTTTTGGTAAGTTTTTGTCTTTAATACAGTCATGAATGCAAAATCGATAATGACTCAAATTAGTTCTGCAGTTACAGGATATTGTTTCAACCTCAATGAGAATTACATAACATTTGAACAAATCAGAATGGGGGAGGGGGTAACTCAAGTTTGGTTTGGGTAGGGACCAGCTGCTAGGCAAACTTAAAAGCTACCTGTCCAAATACCAAATTTGTTTAAAAGAAAAGGGGTCCCATCCATGAACCAAATTTCTATGTGTAATTCATCCTAAAATCACATTTTGTGCCCCAAACTTGTACTATTTTGAAACAAATTTTCAAGAGTTTTAGGAAGAAATTAACCTCACTTTTGTAATTGAGGACCAATTGAAAAAAGCTGACACACATATCTGAATTTAGTTACTGGTTGGTATTCATCGCCCCTTCCTTGGAATTCCTTAAGGGTGGGTTTACATTGTGATGACTTGTCATCGTCGGAAAGTACCAGACTAGAAAAGCAGACAATTCAAGGTTTGCTGTCGGATGGTAACGACCTTCAGAGAAAAGTGACCGGCTGGTAGAGACACTGGCTGACGTAAACGAACGAAGGTTGACAACAGGTTACAGAGGGTTGCGAATGCGATGGCCAACAAAATTTTTAAAATGTTCAGATTTTGTTGGCTACTGCAATCCTTCGGGACCTGTCATTAGCCTTTGTTCCTTTACGTAAGCCAAGGATACTACCAGCTGTCTCCTATCATCGAGGTATTGCTGAAGGTCATCACATAGTAAACCCACCTTTAAAGCACTGACTAAATGTTGGACTTTTTAACTATTTGTGACCTGCCATATCGGTACAATAAAAAGGTACAATATCGCAGACTTTTGTATTACTTGAACAACAACAACAAAATAAGCTTTAAATGAGATATTGCTTTTGAAAATTGGATGTTCAAATTTTAAAGTTATGATAAGAAAGGACATGAAATGTCTGTTTATTTTCTATAGATTTAATTTGGCTGTATTTCAAAACTAGCATTTCCCAATATTGAATCAGTGATGTGGCAGATCACATTTATCGGTTCTGCTGAACTCTCCTGAACACATCCCATTGATGTTCAAATTTTCAAAGAAAATTGTCACAACTGAAGATGTTCCAAGCCAAGAACACAGATAAAATCTACAATCAATTACATTGCCATCAAGAACCCTTGCTTTGCAACCTGTTTACCAGTTCTGGCACTTTATTCTTTTGATGCCTGAGTTTGATGCTCAGGTTTGATGTCCTCAGTGACATAAAGCTTCTTAAAAGAAACCACTGAGAATAAGGGCCAAACCATAGTTGGCCTTCAAACGAAATTTTCGCTACCAAACATATAGTTTTGACATCAAAATGATGAGTGACTCCAAACAAAATAACTTCAACACCGAGTTGAGACCAAATAAAATTTCGCGCTAGATTGCACATGTTATTGAATTGCCATATGGTGGCA
>JXSR01S012790.1:38838-52497 GCA_000969725.1 Ophiothrix spiculata
AAAAAAAATTGTTATATAAAACAAATATAACAATATTATAAAACGGTGCATAAGATTGATGTATCATAGAGCGAAATCTGATTATATGAGAGCAAGAAAGTCATATCTGCAAATTATGTGACATATCTATATCACATCTTGCCATTGGAATGCAAATAAAACCTATAAAATATTTCTTTTAAGGTGGAATGGTCCTTCAGGTGATAGTTAATGTCACCTTGTGAAGAGCCATTTCAAGATGCATCGACCTCAGGTTGGACCTAGCCCTGATTTCAGTGCCTTGTCCTACACCATCCAGTGTCCAACTTCTATCCACAGCCCAGGCATCGTGCTACGTGCGCTGCCTGGGCTCGTTGCTGGGTCCGTGGGAGGGGTCAGTCATCAGGGGAACAGAGCTAGTTCTAGTTGGCCCAAAATATAGAGAATAATCAAGTTACAAAAAAATATTTAGATATTTTTGTTCCAGATTCCTCTAGTTCTAGTTGGACCAGAAAATATTGATTAATCAATTTACAAAAAATATTTTGTTCCAGATTCCTCTAGTTCTAGTTGGACCAGAAAATAATGAATAATCAATTTACATAAAAATATTTAGATATTTTTGTTCCAGATTCCTCTAGTTCTAGTTGGACCAGAAAATAATGAATAATCAATTTACATAAAAATATTTAGATATTTTTGTTCCAGATTCCTCTAGTTCTAGTTGGACCAGAAAATAGTGATAATCAATTTACAAAAAAAATATTTAGATATTTTTGTTCTAGACTGTCTTGCATGTGATGATCTGAGGTATGGAAACAGAAAAAACAGGAATAAAGGTGAAATATGAAATCAAACAAAACATAACAAAATCACAAAACTTTGCATCTATACATCGTGGATATCCTAGAGCAGTAGCTAAGCTATGGTACAAAACAAGGGAAAAAATAAAACAAAAACAAAATGAGATAAAACAAACTTATGCATATGTAGAAATTAAACAAGACAGGGTCTATAGAATTGTGCATTTACCATCTTTCTTAACATAATTTATAGATTGATAACACTGTAAACAAAATCATAATGGAAATCATCTTTTTTCAGTTGCTTTTATTTCAGAATATATCTTGCATTAG
Source organism: Ophiothrix spiculata (assembly GCA_000969725.1). Classification (NCBI taxonomy): domain Eukaryota; kingdom Metazoa; phylum Echinodermata; class Ophiuroidea; order Amphilepidida; family Ophiotrichidae; genus Ophiothrix; species Ophiothrix spiculata. The sequence goes on from JXSR01S012790.1 coordinate 39,954, forward strand.
TTTTGAACACTGAACAAACTTGCGAAGTTATCGTTACTATCTTCAGTAGATGGGTATAATAGAGGAATCCTTTACAGGGTGCTTTTTAATAAATAGTCTGTACATATCAATAGTGGGATACTAGAGTAATAATGGTAAATTACAGAAAATCCCACAGGTACATCTATGCGTAACCTTTATTTGAAGAATTTTCCCAAGCTCCAGTGGTCAAATCTTCAAGGCATCGGACTCATATTCCAGAGGTCCCAGGTTTGATTCCTGGGTGGGTGTATTTTTTCTTCTCCCTTTAATATGTACAGACGGTGCAGCGATTAAAATTTCGTAATCAATTACGAATGTGCATTTGAAAAATGTGAACATCAAAATTAGAGCCACCACCACTATGGCATCCAGGTACCCTGGTAAATGTGCAGGAATGTGGGTATACGGACACACGGCCAAGAACAGTTGTATTTTTGGCATGCCAGGTTCAACAAAGGCCCTCAAAAAATGGTTTACATAGCGGTTGCATTTTTCAAAAATAACAATATGGTGACTAATATTTTCTTACATTTACCTTTTCATTAATATATGCTTACAAAGTGTAATTAATATTGTAAAAATGTATTAATCCTAATCTCAAATTAAGAGGCGGTCCATTTTTGAGCTTACGTCCAACTACGTCAAAGGAGAAAAAGCACGTTTCCGCCGGGATTTGAACCCATGATCCCTGGTGCCCTAGGCGAGTGATGCCATTAGCAGGCATGGGGCTGGTGCCTGGGAAGCGATTTGGTCCCCATATGTAATCCGCATCTATGAAGTATTCGGACTTAGCAGTATTTTTGTGATTTTTGACTGTGAGCTTTAGTGAGTCCTAGCTTGATAAGGGTTAGCGGTCTAGATAACAGTGTTCAAGTAGAAGCTGTTTACAAATGAGCATTACTAAGCAAACATCTTTTATTTGCAGTATTTGGTAGCAAGTGATATCTGGTTATCTACACAAGGAAGAATCCTACTCAGAAAACCTATTTAATTGGTTCTAGTCCACTTGCCATCTAGGTAAGATTAAAGAGCAATAAGATATACAGACGAGAACAGAAATATTTGATTGCAAAATTAGCTTTACTCAAATCTAGTCTGTCACGCAACTGTGATAAACCAACTTTATTGGAGACGATATGATTGAACACGCTGAAATGGGCAAACCAGATTGGGTTTTTGTTTTCGAGATTACATGCTTAAGCTGCGCATGTGATAATCTAAGTATAGGAAATGCTGTATAATGGACCGGTGGTTTCAGGTGGTTTTCAGATGCACGTCAACGATTAAAGGTGTTCTTTTATTGTCATTTTGACGGAAGATTTGATTGCTTTTGCAATGTTGGTTTATTAAATTGATCTTTCAACACGGGGACAGCTCAGGTGTACTATAGGTAGTCACACCTGAGAAAAACGGAAGGAAATATAGGCATACGGAAATGTACCTTTACTATGAGGTGATAAATGGTTAATTATTCAAAGGTAAAGAAACAGACGAAGAAATAATGATGTGTTTCCACAGGTGGACATGATCTACAAATAGGCCTATTGTTGGAGAAATAGGCAAAATTGATACCAGAGTGGTGGAAATGTACCTACATGCATATATATTGTGTTATATTTTTGGAATTCCATGTAAAGAATTTGGTTTATTTTTGTGAGTGTTTCTAGAGGTAAAAACATACTATTTCTGTGGAATTGTAGGAAAATAGAGATGTTTCAATCAGAAGAAATCGACTATGATTGAAATGTGCTTTCAAAATTTAGCATGTTTCTGATCAGATGAGTAGGGCCTATCAAGTATTTTCAATAATGTCTTAAATAATGAGTACCATCGGATATTAAGATGCCCCTACCAGAGGAAGTGCAAGTAATAATATATAAATAATCATTGTATAATCTACACTGCAATAATATTTTTGTATGTTGTAGTCATTTAAGATTAAGACTATGGTCAAAATAGTTCGTATGAACAGTTAAGAACAGTATTTTGATGGTGATTTGACCCATAGATTAAAGAAAGTACAGATAGGAAACTGGGGCCGATTTCACTAACATTTAGCGATGGTCGCTAACCCCGTTTTGATCGCTAAACTTCAAAATTGATCGCTAATACCCGCTATTTAGCGATCATTTTTGGACTTAGCGATCAAAACGGGGTTAGCAACCATCGCTAAATGTTAGTGAAATCGGTCCCTGGTCTATTTGCACCCTAAAAATTGGGCTAAGTTAGGGAATTGCGCCACGCGGGCGCTATGCCTGGACCGACACTGCGCGAGTGCATATTGACCAAGCTCTGCATTCTGTCTCGCACTACTATTACTTGACTACAACACAATAGGTAACGCATCTTACATTTACCGCCAAATTGTGCGTTAGCAAGGAACGGCGCTTGGCTGGCTCAATAGCCACATTCTCAGTTAAATTACCATTCAGTTGCCAGAGTACGATTTGACCATTTTGTATTAACTTTTAAAATTGTTTTTTTGGCAAAATTACGACCATAGAGTGTAAGAAATCCGCAAACAATGGTTTTTGAAAATGTCAGCACACTCTACGCAAATTTGTAACCATTCGACCAATTGTGACCATAGTCTAAATTTATACCGATATGGTGACTTTTCAAAACAACAAAAAATCTAAACATAAGGTGATAAAAAAAGAAACAGACCTTTCAATCGCGTGAAAAATCAGATTGAAGTAGTTTCCAAAAATCAAAAAAATTGTACGAAAATGAAAAAAAAAAAAAAAACCTTTGTAAAAAAAATTAGGCACACTGTTTGGTAAGTGACAGCTGATTTTTTGCATGGTTTCGGCAGAACTAAAAAAAATCTTCAAAATGTAAAATCTTGCCTGTTGGGCATGTAAAACAGGTTTATCTTGTTTAGTTACTGTTGCCTAAAGCTTATAATTAGTAAGGTTTCTGTCGACATGCCTTATGTCGACATAAAGCATATCTCGACATGTCGACATGAAATCTCATTTGTCGACAAAACTGGGCAAGTAAAATTTTATAAAAACTTACGTTTAATTGTCAATTTATGGCTGTTTATTACCAGTTGAGCTTTAAAGTGCTGCATAAATAATTTAATGCTTATTAGTTGTTCCTCAACTTACAAAATTGGTCATATCTTTTTTTATTTTTCATCTGATTTATGATTTGTTGTTTTTATCAAGGTCAAAATCAGTTTTAATCCGTGCACATTTTTTTTTGATTCACCTGGTATAGCTGGTTATTTCCAAAAGTGACATTACTATACAGTTTGAATTCTCTGTATAAATTGTTAAAGGGGTATTGGACAATTTCTTTGACATTTTATTGGTGGATGATTTACACTTTATATGTTAGAATATAACAGTCAATTACCAGATGTTGGGAAATTTTTGATTAAAATCTTTAGAAAAGTCAAAAATTTGAATTTTATTCTGTTTGTTGATCTTGGGTATGAGGCTATTCTTTAAACGTATTTATTGATAAAATATACCAAGAAAGAGTCTGTTTGTAAAACATTCCTTTCACGTCATAGATTGCAGACAAATCAAACGAAATATGGCGTTTGCATTAGATCTCCTGAAAAGGCCAATTTTAAGAATTCAACTATAGAGGGCAGTATTTATCGTTGTTGACAACGATAATTAAAAATAAAATATTATCTAAATATTTTGATATATAGGGTTTGAATTTGACAATGAAATTTTGGATGTTGTCATTATTACCGCTAATACTTCAAATGATGCAAAAATCTCAAATTGTTTGGGGGAAAGAATAATCAATGCTGTTGATATTTAAGGGAGGTGTGTTAAGATTCATTTCCCCTTAAGATGAATTAAGATTATGTTGACTTGTATCTATAAATCTTGAAAGTAACTTCACCAAACAAAATATCATGAAAATGTATTTAAAAATATTATCTATATTTATCTAATGCAACCTTATATTTCACACATTAATGATCGTTTTAGATAAAAAAAAAATGTTGCTGAACAGCAGATTTTTCTTCAAGAAATAAGCCTGTTTTCTTTCTAACAGTGTGTTGCATTTCCAATAATTTTTACTGCAAACAGCATCGCAAATTAAGTCACACTCAAAACTCAAACAGACTGTGGCAGCGCAACCGGCTACATGAAAACACAATGGAAAGTTCAGCATTCAATCAGACCTTAACTTCTTTAATGATTAAAAAAGAATAAAACCAGAAGATTTATTTATTGTAAAGATTGCAGACACCAATCATCGCAGAGATTTTGAAAATTTGAATATCTGACCACAGATAACCTCGGAAGAATCTGATTAGCTCCCACTTGGGATGGACAATTACAGAAAAATGATTGACTTGACTCAATATGTTTGATTGAAGGTGTTTATGCCATACCTCGTTCCTCCCATCACCCATGACCAATAGACTAGTTTGTCTGGCTTCATAACACTGAACCACCCTTAAAAGCAGGTCACTTCTTCAATACATTTCTCTTTTTATACTTCCTCCTCTTTTGTAGCTTCCTCAAAATGTCAGCATGTTTAAATTTGCTTTTCAAAATCCCCTATTAATTGCACAATCATCTGGTAATGCCGTTCAGTCGCAGACGCTCTTCCTAACAAAATCACCGCTGCGAATCCGGCTGGAAAGATTTGCGTTCAAATCTGGTCATAAAACTAGTGTGTGCAAGGATTACTGTCAGTTTGCGACACGGCTTTGGAAGAGATGTGGAGTATTTTACAAGTATGTTTTTTTTTACAAAGTTAAAATCATTTAAATTTAAAACATTTAAGCTTTTGAACCATACACAATAACTACCAGAAAGCTTGTGTGGTCCCGTGGAACAGTACAGGACTCTGAAGCAGTAGGTCCCGCTTTGAGCCCTGCTATTGCCATCGAGTTAAATCTCAATCTCCATTGCTTTGTTGACCCAACTGAAATTGGGGAGCTGTTGCTGGGAGTTCAACTCTCTGAGGCCAAAAAAAAATAATTGTTTGATTGGCGTAACATAGAAAAAAAAATAGGGTAGGTAGGTCAGATTTTTTTTTTTTAATTTAATTTTTTATTTTCTAAGTCTATGTTTCACATACAAGAACACAAAATATATGGCACATATACAAAAACATCTTGACTTTTTCTGTAACACATATTTTATTTGTCATTTTGAATGTCCTGCAAGCCATATCTTGGGCTCCCATGAATCGATTCCCATCAAATTTGGGATTAGGAGGTTTTTTACCATGCTCAAAAAAATAAAAATATCTAGGGTCGGTGGTAAAATTAGGGTCGGTCGGGTTACGCCAATCAAACATTTTTTTTTAGGCCTAAGTGCCTATTGAGTTTGCACCTGGCCATTAGAACCTCTAGTTGAAATGATCTGATTGTGAAGGTACCAAAGGTACCAGTACATAATGTCATTCTGAATTTCTGTAATACATGGTTTTACAAAAGTAAGGTGTATAAAACATTAATTAATAGTGTGGCATTTTCATATTGACATTGAAATTTTCCAGCTCAGAAAGCTACTCTTGGCTAAAATTTCAGTTCAATAGACCCCCAAATCAGTTTATATGCACATTTTCTGCACAAAATAAACAAGAATTCTGAAGGCATCTGAGCCCCCGGCAATCCTATACCTTTTTCAAAGTTGAGTGCCTCTCTTAGAATTAACGCTCTTTTTCTTGGTTATATTTTACTGTATTTCCCAAAGTTTGTTTTAAATACTTTTGATTGCAAAATTGACAACATTTGAAGAACAATTTCAAAAAAAGATAACTAATTTTGGAAAAATAGTAGATTTATCAAAACATTTCTAAAAACCACCACAATTTCCTTATCAAAAAATAAAACACATCACATTACATTGCCATAATTCCATTCAATATACAATCAACACAAGCGACAAAAGTGCCTTGAATGAAATGACAAATGAGGGATCACTTACAAAGAGAGAATTAGTGCAATACTAAACACACGCCCCTTTGCAATCGACAGCAGAAAAACCGACTCAGTCAAAAAACCTCCGGGCTAAGATTTTAATGAAAAGTAAACTTCCATAAGACCACTTGGTTAGCGGTATAAGAACGGTCATAGGGGAACAGGTTTGTTGCCAAAGTTAAGATCCGTTTGAACCTGTTCCTTTCTCAATTTCTATAAAGCGATAATTTGCCGTGACTTGTGGCGACGTCGTCGTCGTTAGTAAATGAGCATCAAGCATCAAGAAAATGAGCTTCATTTAGCCGACAAGTTTTCATAGCCTGTCTGTACGTATAGACGCTGAGCCACTTTGATCTCAGTAGCTATTTGTATCAATTGGATTGCCCGAAGATACAATGTTGTAATTTGTTTGCATATAATCACACCAATTTGCTTCAAAATAATCACTCCACCGTTTTTCTAGATTGAATATTGCTCCTAATTATTTGTACTTCCCTATGGTTGTTATGTTACAATCTGCTTTCAAATTTGATTCATTTTTCTCAAAACTAAAAAAATGTTGTGTAATCATTTCCTATGATGTTATTATTGTATTTTATTTTAAGTTTGCACCCTTTACTTTGAAGAGAAGTCAATTTTTGATTACCAGAAATATTTTCAAGTTTTTAATTTAAAATCATAATTAAGATTACCAAGATGAGTTTTGATAGAAATATTGGCATCAATGAATATGCCAATATACTTCCTAGAAATATTGTATGAAAAGTTGAAGTATATAGCCAAATTTTTATACCTACAACGTTTGAGTTTATTTGTTTGAATAGACATAAGTTTAAAAAATATGAAAAGATCGAACAGAAATGGGTACAGGGCTGCCCTATCTTTGTAGCAAGTATGGGTACTTTGAAAAATGACCTAATGCACCCATGGAGTACAATGACACTACACTTTTTAAGATAAAAGCAGCTGGTAAAAGTAAAGGGGGACGACCTGTATGTCACAGGTTGGAGTTCCTATCTCTCTATCGAAGCGATTGGGCCAGACTCAACAATTTGTTACATTTGCGGTGAGGGGATCGCCACACCTCCTTCCCCGCAAGTCTGTTACCTTCCTAGCATTGAAGACACCTGGGTGGAGAGGAGCACATAAGGATAAGTATCTTGCTCAAGGATAGTACACATGGCACTCACCGGATTCGAACCCAAAACGCTCAATACCTGATGATTGAGAGTCGGGGACTTCTACTGCAAAGCCACGCATGTCCCATCAGGACCCCCTGGGGAAGGTGTGTCATGGGTGGGTCATTGCTAACAACTTAATAACCATCACTGAAGGATTTAGTCAGTCACAATGTAGCAGATGAGGTGCGTCACTTTACCCAGCCATGCCAAAATGCACATTTTTGATACAGGATCTTTATTCAAAAACAAAAAATGGAGTGCCACATTTTTTAGTGGTGTTGGCATTTTAAATATGTGTGTCTGTCACATATTGGACACATATGGGGGGTAATAGGTATATACAAAACTGACAAGTGTATTAAATTGACAATCTCTTGCTTCTCCTTGTATTTCACAAATGTTGAAAATATTAAATTTTGGATATAACGTATTGTAGTCCGAAAGTATTCCTGCATAATTAAAAATGTTCTTAAACCCCATTTTTTTTTATAATAAACGACCTAAAATCATCAAAGATTCATACTAATATAGGTAACTTATTAAATATGAAAAAATTGATGTTTGTTGTAAATAATATACCATACCATAGAAATGGCTGATTTCATGGGCCATGCACAAATACACCACAAGTACAAATCTCATTAATTTGTAACTCATCAATTTTTCATAACCTCATTATTACCTTGTAACCGGGCAGAATATTTTCAGTTTGTAAGTTTTAAAACAAATGCGCAGAAATGTATATAAACTCATTTTTTTAAATGTGCAGACGAAATAGTAAAGTGCATTACATGCCATATTTTTCAAATGCAATGAATGCAATTCCGGATTAGTTAGTTCGATAATTATACAATATAGACTCTGTCAAAAAATGATTAAAATCGGATAAACACATTTTGAGATATGGCTGAATAAAGTTTCTGTGCGGAAATACTTTCGAGCGGGAGTGTACATAATAAAAATCCTAGACATTGATTTGTTCAGCCTTAAGATAAAACAATGCATGTAGCAAAAAACAATCAAAATGATTTTGTCAAAATACAATCTGGACTCGGGAAAAACTAAAAAATTCACAGAATAAGCACGACTTTGATTGAGTATTCCCTGTGAGAATCTGGAGTTATACAAGATACCACTTGAAAATATCAAATTAATTTGACACATCGAATCATTGTGCCTAAAGCATAAATGACACATTGCAAAATTGAAAACAAATCATGACTTGAACAATCATGAACTACTATCATCGTGGAATGGTAAGTTTGAATACGATTCTATCGTGAATTTCTGGATTGAATATTTTTTGATGGATATGTTTTAAGTACTAACATGCCTGGTATTTTCATCCTTTATTGTTTCATAATTAATCAAAGAATAATACTCTTTATCAACCTGTCCCAAAGGGTTGTTCACTTGTCCCAGGGGTGATATAAAGTAAAGTGGTTACGGGGATATATGCATTGGAAAAGATCCCTTTTTCACAATCTCTAAACCACTACATAAGACCTCCTGTTTAGCATTTCAGTTCTACGAGACCCATAATTCAAAAGTTTTTGGTTTAAAATTCATAAGTTTGGTAAATTTTTAGGTTCTTAACTGATATTGGCAACTGGCCAAACAATTCTGAAAACCTCATTGGAAAGAATCAGTTCTCAAACGGCATTTTTGTCAAAAAATCACATCAGCAGGTCCCCAGATTTGCTACTGAAATCTGTTCTTCAAGTCCCCAATTTCAGGCTGTACATACCTCCCAAATTGAAAACTGAGTACCTCCCCCGGTACTACTGCTCACTTGACAAAACGAAATGAAGCAAAACCAAACAACAAGTCCGTGCATACGAGAAGGGCACATCTTTCGTTTAATATTCCCCTCCCTCGTACACACACAGAATCCAAAATGACGTGCGGCGACGCATCGTGCATGCCAACGACCCCATTGAGATGCACGGTGGCGCACACAGGGTGTGAAGGCAGGATGGAAGGTGTCCCCCAGTGATTTCCACAATCACACTGCCTGGCTTTGTCAAGTCGATAAGGAAGCCAAACGCGCTGTGACACCGTCAAGTCGCTATGAAAATAGCCTGTGCTTTTAGAACCTCTTGGCTTACTGCAGCTTGGGTTCGCCCTGGCAAATCAGAATATTTCAAACAACGCTATTAAACCTGTGTTTTGCCAATCCCTATCTGATGTTTTTCTTTCCATTGATACTGCTTAACCTAAGTGCCACAATGTATTTGTTTTAATTTTATGAGTTCGTGCTTGAAAAACAAAGGAACTATCTCGAAAATGAATTGCATAATTGTGACCTGATTTCATTTGTCACATAATATAACAGATCAAAAATATTATTGAGAATACTCACAAGGTGTCCCATTGCTACCCCCTTCTACTCTACTGATAGAAACGAAACACAATTTTGATAGGCCAATTGATTAAAGCAATACTATAAGATCAGGGTTTCGACAATTTCAAAAAAACAAAATTCCTTGACTTTTCCCTGATGAAATCTGAAAATTCCATGGTAATTTTTTTAAAACGATAGAATTGACAAATGGGTTACTTTTCAAATCCTATGATCACACATGTGAATGTACCGGTAAGAACAGAGACCTGACACATCCGGGAAAATTAGTCACATTCAATCTTTGGGCAAATCAAAATTCCCAGCCTTTTCACTGATTTGAGCCATTTTTTTAAAATCAAATCCCCTGACTTTTTTATGACTGGAAAAAAGTAAAAGAAATATCCATGACTTTCCATTATTGTGACTGATTTTTTTTCTTCGGATATTGAAACCCTCAAAATGATTTGAACCATAGTTGAATACTTTTTCATTTATGGCAATTTGTTGAATTACATTCAGGATCCCAAATTAAGTTCAACATGTATCAGTAAATAAAAGTATGCTTGTGCATTTGCTTCATGAGAAAACTGTTTAGATGAAAATATGTAGGCCTATATTAGTCAATCATAAACTGTTTTAACTTAAATCCATTTTGGAACCAATTAAATCTTATAATATTGAATTAAGATTTGAAATATAATTGTTCAGGGTGGAATAAAAAGAACAAAATTTTTGAATTTTTAACCTTTAACCCTAACCCCACTGAATCTAACAATATCCCATTCCACAAAGTTAAGAAATTCGCCTAAGTCCAAATACGTCATAGACCCGAGTTAGCTATGATCACGAAATCGCTGCCATGGCAGCGCCTACTCAGTGGCTTGACATAGTGATAATCGGACCAGGAAGCGGGGGGTCCCTGGTTCGAATCCAGGGGGGAACCCATGATTTTTGACTTGCAAATTTCTGAGGAGATAGTTTTTAAACGAAGAAGTGGTCAAAAGTGTTAGGGTTAATGGAGTTTCGTAACTCAAAATTCACCAGGGAAGAAAAGGTCTTCAATATTAAACAAACACAAACTTAAAGTTAAAATGGGGGAAGAAAAAGCAAGCAGTTAACAAACTCGCCATCAATAGTGTGCCCTAAAACCAGTACCTTATCAACAAAAGCCGGCTAATTCTCCTTGTATGGTAACAAAATCCTTGATATCCGATACTTTTAAGTCACAATTCTACTCTTGACTTTAAATCACCTTGGGAAATAAAAAAAAGAGCAACAAAAACCAGGCGGTACTTGACTATTACTACCCACCCTAACCGACCCTCTTAGCCAAATATCATGGCTTGTGGCCGAAATCTCCATGTGAGACAGTGCACGCACGCATGCAGCACAGACAAGACACCATATGGGCACCTCTGCCGGATTTGACTTAGCACCTCTAGTCTAGAGCGCGCACACACACGTAGAGTTTTCCACCATCATGTCAATATAACTCAGTCACTCTGTGCTGCCGACTGGCGGTGCTGACATCTGCCTTGGCTTGTACTGTCAACATGCATATCTCATCCATCAACACAGCCCTCCAGAGAATCACATCAAAAGTTAAGAGACAATTTTTGTGTGAAAATGGTGCACTTTTTAAGGGAATCAGGAAATGATCTACTTGAGATAGATGTATACAGATTTTAAGTCATAGTGATATTGATTTGCTTTGTACAGCACTGCACTTGAATAAACAAAAATTAAAATGAGCAACAACGCAATGATCAGGGAACGGGACTTATGGAGGAACTTACGTTTGGCCCAAGCATTAGTATGCTCAGTAAAAACATGAAAAAGGGACTCATCCATTTACAAAATCTCCAAAATTTTAACTTCAATTTATTCAAAAATCAATTTTTTTTGCCCAAATTTGCATTATTTTGGCATACATTTTCTGCAATTTTGTGAAGAAATGCTCTAATTTGCACCATTTGGTGCAAAGTTTGGAAAATTTTGAAAACAAAACCCATCAAAAAATATCATATTTTACGAAGGAAACTTGGACCGATTTAAATACCAGAGAGCCTGATTTTGTTACCCAACTTTGTGGCATGTCCCCATAACCCCTTTTGTACTAAGCAGGCCCCCCCAGGTATGTGCCACAATGATTTTCAAAGTGGTAAAAACCTATCAATACAAATTACCAAAATGTTGGGCCAAATTTGTACAAAAATTTAGCACCATTTAGAGAAATGCTATGACACCTTGGTTCGAATCATGCCAGCTAATATATAGGCAAAGTATGATTGTTATAAAATAGACAAGAAAATACAATGCATATACTAAAATTTAAATCAAACTGTGCCAAACAGTCATTTCACTTCTGTATTTTTGACAAATTAGTGGCCTTTATCATATGTACAATTAATGCACTTTTTATTTCAAAATCAAGTGTTCTAATGTTCCATGTTCAAAGAGGTACGTGACAAATCTAAATTTTAAAATTTGCCATAATGCCAAGTTAATTCAGGGAAGGAACCTTCAAAAATTGTACACGGATGTGTACATTTTGAAAATTCAACCTTTGCTGTTTCCATTTTTGGCTCATAATTACCAAGCCATCAAAATATAATCTTTGATAGAAAAGCACCCAATATTACTCAGATTGTGTGTTTTTAAAGTAAATTTTCCTCAAATAAACCCAATTTAGCGAATTGTTATCTTTCACCTGTGGTTGAAAACCCATTGATCACTTTACCAAACTCCTGTGAAAAGAGAACCCAAAAACCAGTCACATACGTAAACCATAACAAGCGAGACCCCACTGTAAATTTGAAGTATTAGCAAGCAGTAAACAATAGTCTAAAAAGAGGCATATTTTGGAAATGAAATTATTTGGAGGAAACAAAGAACATCAATTACATCAATAGTAATTCTAATTATCGCATTTATTGGTTAACCAACATAAAATCATTCTACTTTGGAAATTAGCCAACGTCTATAACTATGTTCGCATTGATTAACCTCATTATAAGGAAAGAACTCATTAAAACAAGCGCAAGAGAATGATCGAACAGCAACGTCTTTATATCAAAGCACAGCGCT
>JXSR01S012792.1:54693-67787 GCA_000969725.1 Ophiothrix spiculata
TAACATAAAGGTAGAATGTGCTTTTTAATGTACACAACTGTAATATATTATATTGTTAACGTGTGCCTAAACCAGTACTGGTTTAAACTATTAACTAGATTGTAGTAGTAACATTAGTGAATGTGTATATTATATCTATTAAGATATACACATTCGAATTTTTCTTCGCCGGCCATCGAAAAACGTTTTCGAACAAATCAGACGCTGACGTTTATGGTTTGATGTCGATGCTGATGCTGATGTACTGATCAGATGTTTCTAATGCATAAACGTTGGGGTGTCATGGACATTATTGAAACAGCAAATTCCAGTCTTCATGGTCTTGGTGTTTCGTCTTCCCGTTCATCATGTTCATGCAGTATACAAAATGGTATAGGCCTACTGTGATTCCCAAGAGAATCTGTAAATTGCAATTTCCAGATTTCAGAGAGTGTTGGATGTACGTATATGCAAAAATGAATGAAATATTAGCCTGGACTATTATTTTGGTGATCCAGGCCATGAAAGCGCATCTTAGGCATGTTAGGGTACAACAATATTCCCAGTTATCACTTGTCACACCCAATGACATCATATTACAACATGCGTTTTTGTGCCAAGAATCGCTCAAATATTGGCCGTGGCAGCGATTACGTCCATTTTCGGACATTCATCATTTACAATCGGTACCTGCTACAGTCTCTGTTTTTACATATTCAGAATTAGCAATAAAAAGTAGCCACATATACCAAATTACATTGTTCTCAGTGTTATATTAATGAATATATTACCATCTGAACATGCCATTTCGTGCCACGAACCACCCTAATATTGGTCAAAGCAGTGTTTTCGGCCATTTTCGGACGATTGATATTTGCAATTACTACATACTACACCCTCAATAGTTACAGATTCGGAATAAGCAGTAAAAACTCTCTATATACACTAGATTTCATAGTTCTTGTGGTTATAGTTGTCAATAAAATACCCATCTGAACATGCGCTTTTGTGCTGCAAACCACTACAATAATGGTTCAGGCAGCGATTTCGTCCATTTTCGAATGTTTGTAATTTGTAATTGGTACATACTACACTATTTGTCTTTACAGATTTGGAATTAGCTGTCAGGATATGCCATAATTACCAAATTTTATAACAGTGGGTGATGTAGTTTTGGATTTATTGATGTCTGAACTGTTCCTGCTAAGGCCGTATTTCGCGAAATTTGGCGCACAAGCTCACCAAATTGGCGCAAGGGGTTTTCAAAACAAAAAGTAAATGTATATGTGCAAGTAATACGAATTGTAACGTCCGCTTTATTCAAACTAGTGAGCAAATACATGTGCGGTTTGAGTCTTATTTATTACATCCATAATTGACCGTAATATGACCCGAATGTACCAAACTATTATCCAACTATTACTCATAAACTGACCAGAGCTCACTATTCATGATCCGACCTTACTAATCATGACGCAACTTAAACCTTAACTTACCCTAAACCATAATTCTAACCCTGCAGTTAAGTCGATAAAAATAACAAATAAAATAAAACATTTTTAGCGTCCTGCCCTGTCACCCCAGCGTTGAATCTTTAGCTAGATTTTTTTATCACATTGCACTTCCCGCTCAGATGACACGGTGTGTTGAATTCTGGCCTAAACTCTAAAGAAATGGAGAAGGGCACCACGGGCGTGTACAAATACACTTCGGTGTCGACATTTTTAAGTACCTGTACTAGAAAATGATTACTAAATAATGATATTTTGCTGTTTTGACTTTTGAATTTTGAGGACTTTTAAATATTTTACAACATTTAAACCTCAATGAGCAAATATTCCTGCCCATCACCGCAGCGTTGAATCTTTAGCTACATTTTTTGTGCCAAACAACCAGTCAACATCACGATACATGGTCATGCAGTTTAGCAGGTTCATACTTTCACCAACTTAAGGAGTACTTTCAACACCAATGCCTCTTTTGATAATACTGGTTACGTCTTCAACAATTTTGATTTCCTCTGGAAGTACATATATATTAGCCTTGGTACAAAGATGAGAGTTTTCCGTGCAATAATGATCCCAACTATACTTTTTGGATGAGGAATATGGGTGATTACGTCGCACAGCATCAACCGTCTTGAGGTGATTAAGAACCAATGCCTATTTGAGGTGTTTACCTACCAACGCGTATTTAGATCATCCTCATCTGAGACCGCATTCGAATGGAGACTTTTCGTCAGAATTTCAGAAATGCATATAGCTTCCTTTGGACGAAATCAGTGGCGTAACCATACATTTTCAGTTGTGGGGGCGAGTAGGGGCAAGACAATTTTGCAGAAAGAGTTTCTGTTAAGACACAAAAAGGTACACCTAAAATTGTTCATGTAGGCCTAACAAATCATCCAAATTTTGCTAAAATTCATAACAATTTGACATTAAAATTAAAATGTACAATGTTGATGAAAACCAGAGTTTTTTCTTAAATTATCAATTACATTACCTATGTACTATATTTTGAAACTTTGTACTTTTCTTGATTTCATTGGGGGACGGGCGACAGGGGGCAGACATTTTTTTCGGGAGGGGGGATGGTTACGCCAAGGAACGAAATTCTCCGTTAACAGCGACTTCGCCGGTTGAGTCATGTCAGAAGGCATTAGAAGGATGGATCACATCAGAACACCGATGAAGATGCTCTTCTGCACCATGCCAGGGGCTCGCCCAAAAGGGAGACCAAGAACCAGATGGAGTGACGTGATCCGTAAATATCAAATGGAATGGAACTTGTCAAATTGATGGAGAAAAGTATAACCGTCATGACTGGAGAGAAATTATATCTGTAGCTGGAACTAGTCTCAGGAATAGACAACTAATAGTAAGTAATCCGCATTTTACCTTCAAGGGTTCGTATCCAGACAATTTGGCTTTGTGGTGACCCAGATCAAACCACCTAGGGTATTTAAATCCGCCTATGTGGATCATATATAACCTGCAAGCACTGCTGTGACCTTCACTTCTGGGTTAGACATCCGTCTATTTAGTTTGCCTCGTCTAAATCAACGGTCATATTTCAACTTTATACGTACCTGCAAGCCCTTTTAGTATATTGCCTTTCATTGTCTCCTATTTAAACTGCATTTTAATGCTTATTTCTCTAAACTTTATCATTGTTTTAATCTCCTCTCTAAACTAGAAACATTTCATCGGAGATTACGTGAATCTTTTTATGATCAATATACCGCAAGCCGCTGTGCTGACCTAGATCTATACTACGAAATTCCATGAGAATATGTAACACACACAACAAATACAATGTAACAAACAGGTCAGATTTGTAATGTTATACATAGCTTTCGGACTACAAGTCCATCGTCAGCATGATATTACTAAAGATATATACAACTACAGGTATAGTATACATATGAACAGCAGGTACCTAACAAAAGTAACTAACATAGCAAAGAAGAGAGAACATTTGGAAACCATTACTCATAAATATTTAAGCCAGAGGAGTGTGCATCTCAGTTGATTAATTCAGATAGTTTCCTTTGCAAGTCAGTAAATTGATTGAGAATTCATATATTCTCAGATTTATGCACAGGAACTAACCAAAAATTGTCCAGCATTTCATCATGTGAAAAGGCTAAGTGATCTCCTTGTGCTGACATGATTGTCTAGAATACTCAATGATAACTGTTTCAGAACAGGAGGTTAACCATTTAATGCAATAATTTAAGGAATATACCATAAAAAAACTAACGGATTGTCGCCGATTGCCCTCAAAACGTTAAATAAAGTGACCCCATGCATCTAAATAATTCTTTTACATCCTTTGCGGTCATTTTAATGACAATTATCGGGGTGCCACCGGCAGGGAAAGCCATGGGTAGGTGTGGAAACCGCCCCCTCTCCTATAACAGTCGCAATTTTGAAAAAAATGTCTGCATTCTTAGAAGCTTAAACTTACAGTACATGTTTGAACTACGCATTCGACAATGGGTAATATTGAAACAAGACTTACAAGCTAACAATGACAACATAACTTAAATCTCCTGTTGCCTGTTACCTGCTCAGCAACCAAAAAATTCAAAGCAAAATATGTATCTCTGATCAAAAATCTTTTTTGACGAAGACAAGCGGCATCAGTAATTAAATGTTCTAGAATATACAGACCTTTGTTGAAATCATACAACTTTTTCTTGCTACCTTGAGTTACATATTATAAATTGGTTTGCATCATCGTTTGCTCTCATTTCGTTATTTGATTGACAAGGACTTAATATATCCTATTTTCTACGTTACTTAATATAGTGACGTAGAAAATAGGAATCTGGACTCAATTTTATCACAATGTAGGGCTGTGTCATAGGTGAAATAACGATTCAATTAAAGGTCTTATTACATATGTAGAAATGTGTAGCACTACAAGGATAGCAAAAAATAAGGTTTAAGTTCCAAAGGTAATAGTGGTTAATCTTAACTTCATACAATGTTTTAATAAACAGAACTGTTGAACTAATAAACATGTTATTGCTATGTTGTCACACTATTAGATTTTGTATTAAATTGTTACAATATGTTTGTAGTAATAATTGGAATTGAAATAGTCATAATTATGCTACAGACAGTTTATTTTGAGGAATACAGTATATTTTAAGTTACTCTGTTTTATTTAATAGTAAATATTACATATAATTTCAAATTTAAATTTTTTGGTATTTGAAATATAGCATTGAAAGTCAGTATTTCATTATTTCTAATTAATTCAAATCATAACTATAAAAGTTGAAATATTTTTTTAAAAAAAGTCAAAACAATATTTGGAATTAAAGTAAAAGGTTCGTTGGTATATGTGACGCGTTACATCAAAAGGTACAAGTTGTCGGCAAGGCCGATTTTAAGCTACGGCCGTCTGAAGTTTAAAATGAGTGAAAAATGGTCGGGAAGTCGATCCTTAGATATCGTAAAAAATGAGGTCCTTGAAGTATATATTTTTAATGAATGAACTTTGTTTTTGAAAAAATACATTCTAAATGTGAAAAAATACGTTGTTTGTGACCAAGTCAGATCCAGTTTTCGCTGAAAATGTCCATGGGACCGTCACTTGAGTACCAAATATGACCAATTTGCACGGCAAATATCAGCGCATTCCGATGAATCTTCCTGGCAAATTTGGTATCGCCGTCTTTGTTGCAGTCTATATAGTATATGTGCCAAATTTGGTGTCAATCGGGCAAGTAAAAGTGCTGGTTGCTATGGAGTTTTGAATGGTTCCTTTGAAAACCAGCAATATCTTGAGTTTAAAATGTTCATGATTTTCAAACGCGTTTTTCTCAGAAGTGTGCTTTTTAAATCCGTCAATGTTGTCATTCTTTAATTTGTCATAGCTCGGTCACCGAATGGCCGATGCCTTTAATGTTGGTATCATTTTAAAGCTGATTAAACAGGCTTCCAAATGATACCAAAAACTCAATTTTGATTTTTGGACCCAACATGTACCTTTTGATGTAACGCGTCACATATTTCAAATTGAAACATTCTTATTTTGAGCAATATACTTTAAATTATTTGCGTTTTATTTAATATAATTACGTACTTTCGCATTTCGCATTTGAAAGTTAGCATTCAACATTAATTTTGTTAATATCACTATACTATTCAATTTAGATAACGAATATTCATATCTTCAATCAACATGTACGTTTTGGTTTTGGTTTTATAGTATAGCAATTCCTTACAATACAGTAACATGTGTGCAATCCCGTAACCCTGCCCATATCAGATAAGAAATGGTGAAACAGTCATTTCCTTATTCCTTAGAAGGCTCAGATATCATATCGATATACCTTCAGGCATAAACTAACAAGAAACTAGGACACTAAACAAAAGTTGTAAAGCTTTTTCAAACCTTGGTTTTAAATCACATTGCATTTTATTAAGTTGAATTAATTGTAGTATTCATAGTTTACTTTGTCAATGTCATTATTGACTACTCGAAGTAGTTATTTTCATGCTGTGACATAATTTAATCCTTAGATACATTCTTAAGGGCCAAATTATAGTTCTTTTGAGCTACCAAAAATTGTATGTAACAAGTCTTTGTTATATTATAACCTAGTAATATAATTCCATTGCATTTCCTAATCTATAACAGATAATTGGTGTTGTAAATCACCAAACATTTTCACCAAAATAATTTGGTGAAAATGTTTGTGTGTTTGGTGATTTACAACACCAATTATCCGTTTTGGTTAGAAGATGTATTGGAATTATATTAATAGATTATAGATAACAAACACGTGTTACACAAAATATTTGATAGCTCATCATTGCTCAAAAAAGAACTATAATTTAGCCCTAACTTATTATAATTGTTACAATTAGGCTACATCCGTTTGACATTGTTAGGATAATTATGATTTTATAGGAATGGCCATTTCTTGTGTCTTTTTTCAAACTTATACAATTCCCGTCATGGAAGTAGACACTTGTTTCCTTGTAAGTTTGAAACTGGCAAATCTTACATCTTTATGGATTACCTTACGGAAACATTGATGAGTAGAGAATAAAAACATCTTCAAACTATCGGGAATTTGATCACATGGTGAGTTGTACGAGTAACCCTCATCAGGCTGAAGACACCTGCTTATGAAAGCGCTTTAGTATTGTTAGGAACTAACGAAATAAACATGTTCTCTAGTGTTAATTTAACGATCAAGGGGTTAATGCACTATGTTGCTTCTGGTGTTTTATCGTATTAAGTTGCATTAAATTGAAAGAAGTTTTGATGTATCCATGCAATAGGATACTTTGTTTGTCCACTGTTTGAATTAATGTCATACGAGATTGATTACTATTTGATTCCTGTTCACTCATGGAATTGGTACCATCGGTCGAGGATTGGTCTGAGGGTTGGTCTGATGAGGGTGTAGATGACGGTGTGGAGGTTGAAACATCTGATGGTTTGGTCGATGATGGTGAGGAGGCTGTAGTGGTAGTGGCAATGGTAGATGAAGTTGAAGCGGTCGATGACGAAGTAGCTGGTAAGGTTGAGGCGGTTGGTGATGGTGACAAAGTAGTAGATGTAGTTGGTAAAGATGACAGTAATGGTGATGAAGTAGATGGTGGATTGGTCGAAGATGAAGAAGCTGCTGACGTTGTGGTGGTGGTTGATGAGGCTGAAGAAGTAGTGGTGGAGGTTGGTGATGGTGACGAAGTAGTGGACGAAGTCGGTGACGATGCTGTTGAAGATAATGGCAATGAACTGGAACTCGAAGAAGCATGCTCCCCTGCTTTTTCCAAAGCACCCATTTGAGCTCTAACAAAAACTTCAGTAGTTCCCTCGCGTTCATCTGATTCATACTGGCCTAATTCTTTATCTTCAGCTTCGTTGGAGGGTGGACGCCTTTCATTGGATGAAGAACTTGGTACTGTTTTGTTATGAATATCACTCACAAGATCACGCCAATCTAACAAGTCTCTTCTGTGTAGCGTTTTCTGAGGACCTTCACCTTCCAAGGGTTCAACAACATATACATTTCCCTCTGGATTGGGTTTAGCACAGACTCTGTGTGGAGTAGCATCCCAAGCATCCTGGATTTTGTTTCGTCCGATGGTTCGGTTCCTTACAAATATTCTGGAATCAACTGTTAGATGAGTATCTTCAGCAGTCTTGTTCAGAATACCTTGTCGTCGTAGTGCCTCCTGTTCTGTTTTAGCAGATGCATTAGCGAATGCCAGATGAAGACGTTGATGGTGAGCACTGACCCATTCATCTATATCACCAGTTTTGTTGTTGTCCATGTTCACACCCAAGATGTTGTCGATTGGTAATCTTGGTTCTCGTCCGAAAAAGAGATAGTACAGAGAGTACCCAGTCGAAGAGTGTGGTGTAGCGATATAAGCATATACAAGTTCTGGTAAGAAAGAAGGCCAATTCTTTTTCACTTCGGGAGCCAATGTTCTCAGCCTATCATGCATCGTCCTGTTAAATCTTTCACACTGGGCGTTGCCCTCAGGATGGTAAGGTGTCGTGCGAGATTTAGTGATGCCATATAATTTACATAGTTCTTTGATGACATTACTCTCGAAGTTGCGTCCTTGGTCACTGTGTATGCGACATGGCACTCCAAATCTGACAAACCATTCACGAACAAGTATCTTTGCTACTGTGCTCGCTTTCTGGTCCTTGGTTGGTATGGCCTGTGTGAATTTAGTAAAGATGTCTGTCATGACAAGTACATTTTCCACTCTTCCTACACCTGGTTCGAGTACTATAAATTCAATGGCAAGGACTACAAGTGGTTTCTTTGCAGTAAATGACGATATCTTGTGATGAAGTTTCTTCCCAGACTTTGCCAAAGTACACCGCGAACAGGAATTGCAGTACTTTTCAATATCAACTTCCATACCTGGCCAATAGCATCGTTTTCTAGCCAATGCTAATGTCTTTGCAGATGCCTGGTGTCCAACATCATCGTGAACAGCCTTGCACACCTTGTCTTTCAGAACATCTGGAAGAAGAAGTTGCAGAATTGGTTGACCACAATCAGTAACCTTCCGGTAAATGACATCATCTTTAGAAGACAGTCGACCTCATTGGCGTACAAGTTTCCGAACAGCTCTTGTCTCCTTTCTTAGCTGTCTTGCTGTTGGTGGATGACCCTTCCTCAAAAATGATATCAATTTACCTAAATTCGGATCTAAGTCTTGGAGCCGTGCCATTTCTTCAGGTAACATACTGGGGACAGTTGGCAAAGCTCCATCTACTGGTTGAGTCATGCTTGATGTTGACAATTCTTCCAACTCTGTAACCTCGGGTATTCTGATGCGTAAAGTGACTGGTATCAATGTACTTATTGTGTCAGTATAATTGCAACTTGTTGCAGAAATATTCACAAGTTCTTCTTAGCGTCTCGCTTCTGTACCATGCTCAATCTTTCGGCTTAAAGCATCTGCATTGGTGTTTGTTCTTCCCGGTTTGTATTTGATTGTGAAATTAAACATTGCCAGGTCTGATTGCCACCTAGTTTCTACTGCTCCAAGTTTGGTAGTCGTTTGGAGATAACTTAAAGGGTTATTATCAGTGTAGACAACAAACTCTGCGCCAATTAGAAGATCTCTGAATTTCTCAGTAATTGCCCACTTCAATGCACATAGCTCTAGTTTCATACTACTATAATTCTGCATGTTTTTCTCTCCTTGTCGTAAAGCTCGGCTTGCAAAGGCGAGAACGTGTTTTTGTCCATTTTCTCTTTCTTGAGACAATACTGCACCGAGTCCCAAGTGGCTTGCATCAACTTCAAGGATGAATGGACGTTTGAAGTCTGGGTAACTAAGAATTGGAGCACTGGTTAGATGATGTTTGAGCTCATTAAATGCCTTCGAACACTTCTCATTCTACGCTTCATTGACTGGTGGTTTTGGTAGAGCTGGAATGATGCTTTTCTTCTTCCTCTTGCCTTTCTTACGAGTAGGTGGTAATATCTGATGAAGAGGGGCTGCAATCTTAGCATACTCCTTCACAAAACGACCGCACAGACCAAGGAAACCACGAAGTTCCTTTTCAGTTGTAGGAGTCTTCCACTCTATGATAGCACGGATCTTCTCTGGATCTGGTGCAGTCCCTTCTGATATCATATGACCCAGATATCGTAACTTTTGTTGGAAGAGATTACATTTTTCAGGCTTGACCTTGAGGTTGAACTCTGCTAGTCTAGTCAGCACCATGTCCAATCTACTGATGGTTTCTTTGAATGTAGATCCAAAGACAAGAATGTCATCCATATAGATTAAGACAGACTGAAGGTTCTGATCTCCAAGGGCTAAGGCCATAAGACGCATGAAGGTCGCTGGTGCGTTACATAATCCAAATGGCATACGAACAAATTGGTATAGGCCTCCAGTGCCCACTCGAAATGCTGTCTTTTCCTGGTCTTCTTCGGCCACTGGCACTTGGTGAAATCCATGAGCCAAGTCAAGACTGCAGAAGTACTTTGCGCCATTCAAAGCATCTAACGCCTCTTCTATGCGGGGAAGTGGATATGCGTCACGTAAGGTTTTCAGATTCACAGCCCTATTATCAACACAGAGTCTTAGTTTCCCGTCACGCTTACGAACAAGAACAACAGCTGAAGCATACGGACTCGAAGAAGGCTTGATGATTCCTTGTTGAAGGACCTTTGATATGTAATCCCGAACTTCGTCCCAAAGATGAGGTGGTATTCTTCGATGGGGCACTCGGACCGCCTTGTTGTCGATTATGACTATACGGTGTTTGATTTTATTACAATACCCAACATCAAAGTCATCTTGGCTGAAACGATCGTAATGCTTATTAATCAACTCTTCAAGCTGCCGAAGATAATCTGGATTAAACTTCACCAAATCGGATATGGTCATACGATCGATCAGAGTCTTAATTCGACGGATGGTCGGATCCTCATCACCAACTACAACTTCGTTGTGACTGACAATATGTTTGATGGAGATCTGAGACGATGTTGATGCCTCAGAGATAACACCAATCGGAGTCCTCGGTTGCAGGTAGATGTCACCATCTGTATAGTTGGTAATTTGAGCTGCAACTCGGCCTTTAGACGTTAGTGTGGTGAAGACTGGTGTCATTACCAAGCCGTTGTTCAGTATGTGTGTGTCATGTTCTTGAATGATGACGTCAACAGGAGTTGATGGATTACAGGTGGTGCCTTCAACAGTCTTCACGCTCCTCTCCGGTATCAAAACCGGTTTGGCTCCAGCGACTCTCACTTGGGATCCCGACAAATTTCCGATTGTAGTCTGAAGTTCTGACACAGTGGCAGGGTTGTTGTAAAGTCCAAGTATGTTGGCCCACTTCAGCCCGTCAGCAGAATCCCGAAGTTTCTTGATGAAATTTTGATCACGATCTGCTTTGAGAACTTCCTGTATATCTCTAAATATATTTGAGCCAATCACACCTGGAACTTTCTTCTTCCTGGCTTCAATTGGAAAATTGGTCGGATCTTTGACGATAAGAAATCCAAGGTTTGGGAATGTTCGATCAAGGATAGTCACGGTCAGTTCCACATAGGCCAAGTATGGTACTTCTACACCCTGTGTTCAAGATATCTTGATGAATGCAGATACATCCCAGGTTTAAACGTCAGCTAGGTGCTGTTTGAAGAACGATTCTGTCAGAGTGGAAACCTGAGCACCGGTGTCAAGTAGACAATTCACCTCTGCTCCATCAATCACTACCCTTGTCTCTTGACACTTCCCAATAGCTTTGTTGATGAATCTCGAGCCATCTGATAATGTCAAACCCGCTGTTTGGCTCACAACTGCAGGTGGCTGGAGTTTAAAGCTTGTGCAGTTGCAGATCCAGCTTCCTTATCCGGACAATTCCTTGCGATGTGCCCAGGCTTGTTGCAACTATAACAGTGCCGATGTGAGGGTTGGGGCTTCACTTGTGATTGCAGCAGTGTATTAATTTGTTTTTGCTGTTGTTCGATTTGAACCGCTTGTTTCCTTAAGAGGTCCAGAATCCTACGGCTTGAGTCCTCAGATGTAGTTTCGTTTACGGAAGCGGTCTTCGGATCAACTTTCCCCAACCAATCCACTGCTCTATCTCTTAACTTGACGAAACTAAGAGAAGGTGCTTCAAGATTAAAACTCCGAAGTTCCCGACGAAGTCCTTGGTCCTGTACAGCTTCCGCCAGCCTGTTCTTCAGCATGCTCTCACGGCAAGAATGATAGCTTGGATCAAGCACTGCAATCCGGTCATACAGTGATACCAGGCTCAAGGAGAATGCAAGTAGGTCATCATTTTCCTTCTGTTGCTTGCTAAGGAATCTTTGCTGGAACTGGGGCAAAGTGTCACCATCTCCGAACACCTTTTCTAAGACAGCCAATATCTTCTCCGGGTTGTCACCAACCTCGCTGCCCCTGCCAAGAATTTCCTTTCTTGCATTTCCCCCAAGGTGTTCTCGAATAAATGCCGCAGCTTCCTTTGGAGTCCGTGGTCGAAGGTCCAGCTGTCCCTTAACATCAATGATCCATTCCTGAATGGTGACATCGCTTGACTTCGCTGGCTTATCCTTAAAAATCTCCAAGGCGCCTGCCATGAGTAATATACACTGGTTGGGAGGTGGCTGCCTTCAGGGCCTCACCGGTCACCTTTTGTAACTGCTCTTTGGCTTTGGTGGACTCCTCCCTCGCCTCCGCTGCTTTCTTCTCCTCCTCACCCAATCGCTTCTCCAACTCCGCCAGTTTCTGTGTTAGAGCTTCTAATTCTGCCATGTTGAATATATCTCAAGTTCAAACCAGATGATCAATTCCAGCCAGGGGTTAACGCTGCGCCAAAATGTAACGGATGGAAAATGACACGCTTATTGTAATTTCCACGTTAATATATTCTTTTATTCTGAATAGCGTTTTTACAATCGAAGAAAAACCCTGTATAATAAACAAACAAATCGTATACCAACATAAGTTCATTTGCAAAGCATAAGCAGTAATGATACAAACAAATACTTAACTTAATAACTTATTCAACAACAATGTATACAATCATGTTCATAGTTCATTAAACAGTAAGAAACTAATTCTTTCTAATTTAAACATGATAATTCCATAAACAAAATATAGCTTTCCTTTAAAATCAATTCTTAACAACATGTTGGACATTATTCCTAAGTACATCGTTTTAAGAACTGTGATTTCAATGTCCTGCTCAAAATGAAATTGACAGCACATTGCACATTTGATTTGCACATACCCTAGAATTATTTACTTAGCATTTTTGGCTAGGTGAGATGGGTTTATATCAATTCCTGGCCAGGATGTCAAAAGAAGTAATTTGTTCAGGCCTCTGACCAAGGATAATTGGCATTAAATTGTCTATTGCCTTGGCTTGATTGCTTAGGTAATTACCTGGGATCAGCGAGGTCAAAGAGTTATTGATCTGAACAAATCACTTTTTAACTGTTACAATCGTAAAGGCTCTGTCACACATCACCGTACCGTGCGAATAACGTACTAACAACGTACACTGTTTGGTAATCGATATACATGTATTTCAATGACCAAACCAGTGTACGTTATTAGTTCGTTATTCGTACGTTTTGTGATGTGTGA
>JXSR01S012795.1:10017-24809 GCA_000969725.1 Ophiothrix spiculata
TTTTCATGAGTTGTTAGTAGTCGAAATTTCAACATTTCTCTAACCAAAGTTGCACGGTTTATCGGAGAATGAGCCTTTGGTGACATATTGCACATATTTAAGTTGAGTCCCCCCTCCCTATTCAGGCTGTAAGCTACACAAATCAATATGAACGCTAACTGAACTATATAGCGGGGTACATGCTTCTCTATCCTTTATAATATTCTGCATATATATCAGCTATAAGCTACGAATCAATATGAAGGCGAACTAAACTAGCGGGGTGCGCGCGAAGCGCGCATCCCCGCTAGTAAAACTCAAATCAAAAACCCTAAAGATATGTAGGAAGCTGACAACAGTCCTTCCTTGAGCACGTCGCTGGCTGTACACGTCTACGACCCTACGGTAGCAGTCCTGCAAAGACTGGCCAGACAAGATGTGTCAAAAAATGCCGGTAAATATGATAATCTTGCCAATTTGTACAAATATATCAATGGTTCTAAAATTTCTGTCTGATACCCTTTATATAAACAAAAAACGTCACCAACTTGTTTTAACTTTCACCAGATTTTGACTTTTTAGAAGATAGAGACTTTTGTTTCTTTGAGATCAAATTGAAAAAAGCTATCGGTAATCCCTTTCTTCAAAACTACAAAAGGAGTAACATTTCAAACATAAAAATAATGTAGTATGGCTTTTAAATCTTCTGAAATTGTATATCTTGATAGGTAAAATAAGGCGTTATATGTGTTGGTCGTAATTGCTGTGGCAGGATAAAGAGAAATGCGTGTCAATCATATACCGGCAATCTTACAATATCAATCTTGACACAAATAGAAATGAAATCGATTCAGGTGCAGGATTGTATTTTTTGCCCATTTTGTCTTAAGTATTGACGTAAAAACTTTTACCCAAAGGCGTCTTAGCATAGATTGTTTTTCAATTGCACCATAATTACTCGGTTATCAAACCGCGAAAGCAGTTTTTTCTTGATTCAATAACAAGTCAAATTATATCAACAAAGTGGGGTTTATTCGATTATCCGCTTGTTCAGGTGATGTGGAGATGGCATGCAGGGAAAAAGATGACATACAGATGGGTATTGTCAACTTTTGTGGTTTTTAGTAAAATAAACTAAGGTATTATATTCTTTAAAGTTATTTAAATGTTGGTTACTACGAATTAGTAGAAAGAAGACGACAAATGCTTAACGCCCATGCTGGTTTAATTTATGTAATGATATGCAGCGATTGTTTTTCGCAGTATAAAAAAAACCTTGACATAAAAATATGATATAGATTCTGGTGCAGAATTGTATGTTCTCCCATTTTGTCTTATATTGACATACAAAATTTACCCAAAGGCCGTATAGTTTAGATAAGTCAATTGTCTATTTTAGCCTCGATTGTTTTGAAATTTTACCTTAATTGCTCGGTTAGCAAACCGTGAATGCAGTTATTCTTGATTCAACAATAAGTCATATTGTATCAACAATGTGGAGTTTATTTGATAAAATTCTATCCGCTTGTTCAGGTGATGTGGAGATGGCATACAGGGAAAAAGATGATATTATATTCTTTTAATTTATCTAAAATAAAATTATATATTAGAAAGCAAAGGTATACCGACAATAATAAAAACTTACAGTTAATGTGATAAAAACTAATATATTTGAGTATTGTTATTTTTTTTGAGTGTGTGAACAATAATTATGCTACATACTCATTTTTTTGAGTGTGTGAACAATATGCTACAAAACCCAATAGTTTTCAGCATAATTAACTTTGGATTGGGCTTCTTTTCCAGTGCAAAGATGTTTTTTTCTGTGTGTTTCAAGGTTTTCTTTATTAATTTCCATGTACAGATATCCACTTTTACATCTACACTCAGCTGTCATCTAAAATGAGAAGAAAATTACTCGCTTGCGGCAATACATCCCTAACCGACACACAGTTTTGTCGTAATTTGTAGCCGTCGTAGTTATTTCTATTCTTAATTTTCGAATAAGGAATGCGCATGATAGGATTTTATTTTCATCGTACCTTTCTTTAAGCATAGTAGCATTTTATAGCTTGATATTGAATTTCGGAAGTAAGTATGCTCAATTAAATCCTTTGACATTTATTTTGAATTATAATGTTTTCATGGCTTAAAATCTATGCTAGTAATGGCTCATATATTTTGTATTTCGAAAGGGTCTTCACAAACATTTTAGATGAGCTCAGATCGATATTGAAAATCGGCGTTTTTTCAAAGAGCCTTTATTTCATAATATCACTTAATTTTTATACAAGTACGTGAGACATTTGTTGATATTTAATCTGGAAATTCCAAACGTTGGTTTAATATTTTGTTTGGGTGATTGAATCAAATAATGATATTAATACACAGCTTTAATATTGGGCCTTTAAAGGCATTAGCCACGATCATCATGTTCACTTCAAGTTCTTTCAACTACGAACTTATGTCCATAGTAATTCCAGTTGAATTTGCATTTTTTTAGAAGACGATCGGGATGCAGATTGAGTTTTTAATTTCTCTCGTCATTTTCATTTCATCCGTCGTAAAGAGTTTGAAAATATAATTCATTTGTTCTAAATTAAAAATGGTATAATATTTTCCAAATGATGGAAAGACAGGTGTACTTACTTGAGCTGGGTTTTTTTTGTTCGTTTTAGTGTTTGAAAAGAAACATGACATGTTTCACATGACATTGTGTTGTTTTAAGATGTCTTTTATATAAATAGTGCTAATTATTTAGTGAAACTTTGTGATTCCTCTTTTAAAACTTTGCTTTTCCTATCATCGAATTCCAAATGCTTTGCTTTATTACGCTCATCATTTATCAATACGAAATAAATAAAGTCAATCGACCCACATATACCCTTATCATCATTGCAAGACACCCATTTATCCTCTGTCGTTCGGTGCAAGTCAACAAATGGCTCTATGTAATAAGTACCTACTTTACTTAAATTACTTTGAATGTGTTTATATATAGTTCTAAAAGCCTATACATGTCTTGCTTAAAAAGCCTCTCAGTTTCTTTCTAGAGTTTTTGTACTTACATAAATCTAATCAGTCTAGTTTTTATGACCATTCAGTAAACCAAGTGTGTCATTAGGAACTGGTTTCCATTGTAAAACAAACTTTTTTCGCATACACACGTAAAAAACCAGACCTGTCAGTTTCTTTCTTCAGACACATACCTCATCTGATGAAGTCTCAAATCTTAATATATTTCTTATATGTTCATTGGGTTTATTGAAAAGGTTTCAAGAAAAGGAGTGTAACAACTTTAATAAATGTAATCATTAATGAAATGGATAATTTTTTCCAAGTTGTTACACTTTAATGACTTGAGCTTGTATTTTTTTTGTGTGTGTGTTTGTAAAGAAACAAAACATGACTTGTTTCTAAGATATATCTTTTAGATAATACTAATAATAATGCCAATTTATCCACATATTACCATCATCATTATCATCATCACAAGACACATATTTATCGCCTGTTGTTCGGTGCAAGTCTACAGATGTTTCCATGTAATAAGAACCTACTTAAGTTAAATTACTTTGAATACTTTACTTTGTGTATAAAGTGTATAAAGTTCTTAAGTACTAGATGGATCAAATCAGTCCATTTTTTATGACCATTCAGGAAACCAAATGTGTCATTAGGAACTGATGTCCATTACCAAACAAACTTGTTTCACATACACACGTAAAGCGGACCTGCCAGTTTCTTTCTTATACGATACATATCTCATCTGATGATGTTCATTGGGTTTATTGAAAAGGTTTCAAGAAATGGAGTGTAACAACGTTAATAAATGGAATCATTAATGGGATGGATCATTTATTCGAAGTTGTTACACTTTTTAAAATAAATGTAACATTTATCATGTTTATTTAAGTTGAAGCAAATAAGATATAGACCCATTTATAGCAAAAAATGCATATCTAGATGTAATACTTTTAGCCATAAAACTGTTTCTTTTTGGTATACCTAATGCAAAATATTTGCAATCCCAAATGAAATCATGATTCTAATATGTCTTCTCGATTCAAAGAAGTTTTTTAAGTTTTCATATCCATGTGAAATGACTAATACTTTAAATTAAATTTGACAGAGTAAGTTCTTAAAACGTTGCTGCGCATATTACGCAGTTTGGTGTATCAGTCGGTGAAAACAGTTTCATTCGGCGATTTGGACAATAAAAAGATAGAAAAAAAAGTGAGAAGAGAAAAAATCAAAATAAAAGAGAAGAAAAATAGTTAGAAATGTTTTAAAAATCGTTGAAAGTGTTGTCCGTGCACTTGAGAGCAGATGATTATTGAGAAAAAAAAAATAACCGCACCGGGGATGCCGCACTTTTTAACCAGTCGGTGTCATTTCCCATTATCTTTTTCCCTGCAGGGACGTTATACTTTCAGAAATTTGTTTTAAAACATCATATAGAATCGTGGGTAATTAAAATAACATTACTTATGTTATTTAATTGTTCGCTTTTCTAAATGAATCAATTAACATTCATTCATAAGTTTATCAATACTACGAATTAGTAGAAAGAAGACGACAGACACTTAACGCCCACGCTGGTTTAATTTATATAATGATAATGTAGCAATTAGGTTTTAAAGTTATGAATTTACTTGTACTCTATCAAGCTTGAAGTATGCAGATTAACGCACATATGACCATACGGACATAAGTCCGTATTTTTAATCATGTCTTGCTGAATATTCAAATGAACGTATGTCAAATGTTTGTTCAAGTGATAGCAACTAACAAAAATAGCCACAAATAATACAAAAATGAACGATCCATGGACAAAAAATGTTAATACACAAAGATTTGGTCTTAACATGCTTAATCAGTCTGATCAATCATTACTAGTCTCTTACACAATATAAAACCACCAGTTCACAATGGTGTTTTTTTTCTATAGATCCCATTAGAGAGTCTGATTAGCAATAGTCATTATAGAAGCCATACGGGCCCTTATTCAAAAAATATGAAGTTCTGAATATATATGACATGTTTAAGCTTAACCTTGGAAGTTTTATATACAAACATCATACGAATCAACTTCAAAACATTTTCCCAGATTATTTTACCAAACATGTTCAGATTCACAAATATAATACACGAAATGCTCAGGATTATAGTATTAATAAAACTAAGAAAGTATTCTCTGATCGTGCTGTTCGGAATTCTGGACCAACCTTTTGGAACTCTTTGAATAATGGCATAAAAAGATGCAAAAATACAAAATAATTCAGAAAAAATCTTAAAAAACATCTATTGTCAAGTTACAATTGAAACTAATTTCATGGTAATTTATCAACATACCGTATATCAATACTTAATCGGAGCATTTGTCTTGTTTATGTATTTGTGTACGTTTTTTTCTGTTGCTGTAAGTTAGGCTACTTTAGTAACTTATTTTGTTTTCAGGGTATCATCACTCCAGGTCTTTTTGGCCTTTTGATGATGTCCTCAATATCATTTTTGGTTTACCTTTTGTTGTGTTTTTAACGAATGTTTGTGTGATCTTGATATTGAAATAAAGTTTGATTTGATTTGATTTGACTGGATCCTTCAAGGTTTAATCCTTCAAGGTTTATAGAGTATAGACTCAATTATATCATTTTAAATTAATACGCCTAAAGATAAAAAGTAAATTTTACTCATAATCAAACCATGTAGCAATAGCGTTCATACTGAGAGCAATCTGTGTATCGGTCAAAATAAGGTTTATATGATAGGATCAATTATATTTCTCCATAAACAAAAACGGCAAAGGCAAAACCATTATGCCACCTTTTTCAACGCATTGTTGTAAATTGGTTGCCCAGGAGTGAGCATTTAAGTTGCCAACTGTTATTCCTGAATGTACATTATATGGAATGGGATGTAAAATTCTTCTGAAACGTCTTCCACATTTCTGACAAAACATTTTACATCTCAGAATAATTGTAAAAAGACAAATTGACATGTTAGATAAAACTGAAGTATTTCTTTGATTTTTTTCCAGTTGCCTTACAAAATATAAATGCCCATCTTAAAAACATTACATTATACAATCGTATGCTTCGTAACATGAGCTAAAATACAATATGACTATCTCTTTTATTTATAGATTGAGAGAACTATCCGTATTTCTTCCACGAGATCATAAATACTGCAACGAGATATAACATCTAAAGTGACAAAGTTTCGGCAATTCATCAAAAACACAAATTTTGAGTACATGCAATCAATTAACATGTAGATAATTACCCTAGTTCATATTCCTTTATTAAAAGCAGGCAAAATGTTTTTGATAAAATTTTAGTGAATTTTTATAGGATAAAAGCATAAAGAACGTGTTTGCATATGGCCTCAAACTTATTTTTAGATAGATATACCTTGATTAACAAGCCCAGTATCCTGTTATATATGTTATTTAGCAGACGATCGGGACTTTATATGATGCAGATTGAGTTATCAATTTCCCTTGTCATTTTCATTTCATTCGTCGTAAAGAATTTGAGGTTTTTTGTTGTTGTTTTATATTTGTGTTCAAAAGGAAACATGAGTTTGTTTCTAAGATGTATCTTTAAGACAGCACTAATTATTTAAGGAAACCCTGTAATACCTCTATTAAAACGTAAATAGGAAGAATCCCAAATACTTTGTTATATTACACTTATCATTTATCAATACGAAATAAATAAATTCAATCGACCAACATATTACCCTTATCATCATTACAAGATACTCATTTATCCTCTGTCGTTCGGTACAAGCCAACAAATGACTCTATGTAATAAGGACCTACATTACTTAAATTACTTTGAATGTGTTTATATAGTTCTAAAAGCCTGTACATGTCTTGCTTGAAAAAGCCTCTCAGTTTCTTGCTGGAGTTTTGTACTAGATAAATCAAATCAGTCTAGTTTTTATGACCATTCAGACCTGCCAGTTTCTTTCTTAAGACACATACCTCATCTGATGAAGTCTGAAATCGTAATATATTTCTTATATGTTTATTTGGTTTATTGAAAAGGTTGTAAGAAAAAAGAGTGCATGTAACAACTTTAATTAATGTAATCTTTAATGAAGTCGAACATTTTTCCAAGTTGTTACATTTTTAAAGATAAATGAAACATTTATTTAAGTTGAAGCAAATAAGAAAGAGACCCACTAGCAAAAAAATGCATATCTAGATGTAATACTTTTAGCCATGAAACTATTTATTTTTGGTATACCTAATGCATTTTACATGACCGTGCAATAGCTTCAGCCATGAAATATTTGCAATCCCAAATGAAATCATCTCAGCCATGAAACTATTGCATTTGGGTATGCAATGTTTCATGGCTAAAACAATTGCATAATCATATGTACGCTCAAGAAATAGAAAATTTGTTTCTTATACCTTTTGGAAAAGAATTATACTTTTTTTACAACAGATGGAAACAATAAAGCTCAACATCTTTTTCCCTTTTCCATATTTTCCACATTTTTACGCACGTGTGTGATTCTTGTAGGAGTAATTTGTTCCGGAAAATAAGCTTCCAGTATAGAAGTCACTTGGCACATTAACCATGTTAACCACAGATAGCACACGTGCATGAAATCCTAAGAGACTGCTTCATTCCTTGGCGTTCTACAATGACAAAGTCATGCCACTCAAATCCAGCTGACTTACCATTAATACTGAATAGTATATAACTTCATGGATCAAACAGGCATTATAACATGTTTAATTTGATATATTTCAACAAATTTGTTTAAAATTGAAGGATTTAGTGATGCTGTAATCATGTAGTTCAGGTGATAGTTATCATATTGGTGTTCAAACTTAAATTTACATTGAAGGACCAATTCATGCTTTAATTATATCAGGCAATCAAACCTGAGAATCATGACATTCAAGTCATCACTACAATAAATCTAACCAATTGCGCTATTTTTGTCACCGGAGTAAAAAAAGGAGGGGGTACATCCCAATTTTCAAAATCAATTTTCGACACTATCCTAAAATCCTGCCCACATGGGTAATATACCACTTTTTGGAAACACAAGTCCGTTTGAACTCATGAACATCCAGCAAAAAGCATATGAGACCAAAGAGTGTGAAGTTTTATTAAATGCATTTGTATCAGTCATGATGACATGTTAGAATGTTTGTTAACAAAATTTTGAAATCTGTGACCACTGTCCGCCTTAAATTGATTTAACTCTCGAAAATTCAGCATTTTGTATAAGCTATTGTGGCACCTATGTACTCAAGGTGGCATACACATCCGTACTACCTACATTTTTCTCTCTTTTTATATCCTACCAAATGACTCACATGTACTTAAAACTCCATGTCCAAAAAACAAGTTCCTGTGATAATTTAAGTTATTTGATGCATCAATCACGTAGAATAATAGAGACTCATATATTCTACAACTGTTAAGCCACTAATGAGAAGTAATTAACACAAATTGAGCTTTAGAGGAGACTTCAGAAACTTGTTTTGAATATGTCGCATCCATCGATTATCTAAAAAGACTTGGTAATTAGAATTAAATATAAACTAACGTATAATGAGATTTATTTATCAAAATTATACTTCATTTGTCTTACTCTCTGACACAATATCATTACAATATTTAGAGACTCTGCAATTACCAACCTTTTTCGGGACCTTTTCAATGTGTACTCATACCTATATACTTTTTCTTGCCTTTTTACAAATCTTTTACGTGTAATTTGTTCCACAATGTTTCGGTTATTTTAACACATTACCCACGTCGAATGAGTCTCATTTATTCCACCAGTTCTTCAAAGTCAGACTCTGAAATAGCTGAATTTGCTTGCTAGCCATGAATAAATTATAACTGATAACATTCAACACATTCGGCAAACCATAAACTGATTGTCCCTAACGCCTGACGACACGTTGTAACTATAAACAGCACAAAAATGACAAAATGCTTCAATTTCAAGAAATTGTGACAAATTGTAAATGCTATACACCCTATTTCATCCATTAAACATGAATGCCGTCGAAGCACTTCAAGAACTGATGTTTTTTAGATAAGCATATTACACTCATTTCTTCTTAGGTTAATTCTTATTTGCAGGACACTTGCAAGATTTATATTCAATATTATAAATCAAGATGGGATTAAATGACCGATCCATTCACTTTTTCAAGAACGGCACAATTCTACCAATAGATAAAATACTGCATCTTAAAGCCGAATAAGCTTCTGATTCTTGTCAATAAATGTGATTCTTTCTTAATTTCAGGGTCGTTTCTTTACAATTGGGATTTTTTTTCTTTCAGTAACTGAATGTTTCATATATACATTTAAACCCATTAAGAGATAACATGTTGAGACGCAAATCACGAGTCCAATGTGATTTTAATATACTTCACCTCGATCCTGTCTAGTTAGACAGATGAACACTAAATAAATAATGTTCAAAGTTTCTCTTCATTCTAATCATTTGTTTCCAGATCACTATAGCTTGCACACTTTGGGAAATCTCGATATGCAACTGTGTTGTAATAATTGTCGGAGCCCCGACAGTAATAAGAAAATGACATACTTTCTAATTTCTCAAGAACGCTTACACATTTGCAAGAACCTTTTTAGATGTAACATATATCAGCTAAAAATCTGAATATTTATAGAGGTGACCTTGGAGAAGAAACAAGGATCAGGAATTGCCCCCGGGGTACTTAATTTTGGTTTTGGTAGGGGTGTTCCGCTGGGAAATTTGAAGTACCACCAATGTATATACCAATATTTAAGAAAAAGGGACCCATCCATATACCAAATTCCCAAAATTTTGAGTCGAGTTTATACAAAAAACGAAATTTTCCCCGAAAATTAACGCTAATTTGGCGAAAACTTTCTGATTTTTGTTTGAAATTTAGAAAATTTTGGAAAACAGACCCATCAAAATACCACATTTTGCAAAGAAAAAGTACCCATTGAAATACCAGACAGCCTGATTTTGCTACCCAAGTTTGCGGCACATCCCCGTAATCACTTTTGTACTAAATCCCCCCCCCCCCGGGGAATTGCCCCTCTCATCGCCTGTATTATACTCACCTCATACGGGACCATGTTGATAAGAGTCAAGATTGTAATAGCAACCATAAGGCGGGAAAATTCGGCGGGAATGCCTCGTATCTGTTCTTGTTGTTTGAGGTATTCTTTTCTATTCCGTGGACACATAACATTGATGTTAGCTTTCAGCGTTCTCATACAAATAATTACAATAATATTGCAATAAATCAAAATGATGAGTAGAAGAATGCTTTCAACAAGTGTCCAATAATCATAAACAGATTCAAAAAGAACTTCTAGCTGATATAAACTTGTGTTTGTTGAAGAAAAACATAAATGGTTACCATTGTTAGTTACATTGGGATATGTTAAATCTCCTGAAACTACGAAAGTATATAATCCTGCTGCAAAGAGTGAGTAACAGCAAACTATGGATAGAATCAAAATAACACGTTGTTGAGTCGTTATTTCATCATATAAAAATGGATGTTTGAAACTCATATATCTTTCCAGTCCCATAATAACAACAATGCATCGAGATAATCTGGTACAAGTTGCTATGAAGAAGATTGAATAAAGGTAAGATGGTTTCCCGCCAAGCCAAGATCCATTCAGACTAGATCCTAACCAGACGATTTCTCCAAACACCAAGCAGGCGAAATCAGTACTACATAAAGCTAACACCAACACTGATGGTATACTGCTACTAGCACTTGTTTTACCACGCTTAAGACTTGTCGATATTAATACTATGGTATAAAGATTTGCAAAAAATCCAATTAAATATAATATTGGATCAACGTATTTGTCTTGAGTTTCAAAACATGGAAGACATCCGCTTATGTAGGCCGTTTGTCCTGGTGGACTAAACGGGAGAGAGGTGCAA
Organism: Ophiothrix spiculata; assembly: GCA_000969725.1. NCBI lineage: Eukaryota > Metazoa > Echinodermata > Ophiuroidea > Amphilepidida > Ophiotrichidae > Ophiothrix > Ophiothrix spiculata. Next base: position 20,947 of record JXSR01S012795.1, read on the forward strand.
AATATCTCCATTTTCCTCACGATATTCCCATCATAATTTACTCCACTCCATTAATGTTTTTGGCGACAACCTTTAGATCAGCAATATATTTGTGAAGTTGTTTAAACTAAAACATCCTAAAGTTGCAACACGTATATAAAATCTAAAAGGAACTCTTAAGTTAAAATTGCCATTAGTAGCATCCCATCAACAATAGATGTTAAATGACAATCAATACTAGAAATTCAGAGTGGCGTCGTTACTATGTCCAACTTGTTTTTCATCGCAACGGTAAATAGAGTAGCTTTAATAAAGCTAGCATTAGAGTCTGGCACGCTCAATCTGTGATTAAACTTGTCAGTGACATGCGTACTTCTTGCCTGTCCTGACATTATCAAAGAAGATTTTGTGGGAATCGCTTCGGACAGACCGACCAAAATAAGCAATGACCGTACAGTCAATTTGCTCTCTTCTAAATTCTATTTACAGCAACATCTTTCGCAAATAGTCAGCATTATGTATTTTAAGTCGGTGTTAGCAATGGTTAAAACGCAATCATAGGCAAACCACATATAACATTTCATGCAGTTGACATAAAAGAGATATTTTACATACACAAAGCCCACGGCAACGATATAAAGTAAAGCTTAAATAATACTGAAAGCTGACACAAATTGTAATTTGATAGAAAGATAGGAGTTTTTATATCTTATTTTATACAGGATAATGACACTTTGCATTTTGAGACATGTGAGAATGAGGATAAAGAAAATACACATTATAAGCTTTATTATATACATATTATCCAGACAAAAATATATTATCTATTATACTGCATATAACAACCGGTAAAATGTCACACTCTTTATTCTTTCATATCTACATGTATCCAAGTCAAGAAACCACCAGACTTGTAATGTTATTTTTCTGGACAAAGGCAAAGTCATAGATTACAGTGTTTGTCAACTGACAACTGCCACATATTAGAGCTATCTCCATAACAGCCTCCAAAGATTACATTGTTAGCTTTCTACCACATATAACCACCTCCACAGATTACATTGTTTGCTATCTAACACAAATAACAGCCTCCATAGATTACATTATTAGCTATCTACCACAGACAACACCCCCGCATATTACATTGTTGCTATCTCCCATAAATAACAGCCTCCAAAGATTACATTGTTTGCTATCTACCCTAGATAACAACCACAACATATTACATTGTTTACTATCTACCACAGATAGCAACCTCCACGTCCACATACTATTGTTGCTATCTAACATAGATAACAGCCTCCACTGATTATATTGTTTGCAATCTACCACAGATAACAACTTCCGCAGATTACATTGTTGCTATCTACAAAAAATAACAACCTCCATAGATTTCATTGTTTGCTATCTACCACAGATAACAGCCTCCACAGAATACTTTGTTATCTATCTACCACAGATAACAATCTCTAAAGATTACATAATTGTTGGTTATCTATCGCAGCTAATAACCTCCAAGGATTCCATTGTTGGATTCTACCACAGATAACAACCTCCACAGATTTCATCGTTGGTATCTACCACTGATAACAACCTCCACAAATTACATTGTTTGCTATCTACCACAGATAACAACCTTCATGGATTTCATCGTTGGTATCTACCACTGATAACAACCTCCACAGATAACTTTGTTTGCTATCTATGTACTTAAGATAACAACCTTCAAAAATTACATTTTCAGACAACAACCACGTTTGAAAGGATAAAGGATGTGATACTTTACCGGTTACTGTCTGCGGTTCACAGATATATATATTTTCGTCTGGATATTAATCATCATTAGCCGAAAGCAGAGTGCATTAACTCTATTAATATTATTTCATCCTTATCTTAAATTGCAAAGTGCATTTTGATAATGTTTGTTAAATATATAATTCTGTACCATATAAGTAGCAACTCCTATCCTCCATTCAAATTTAACTTGTGTCAGCTTTAGGTCCCGGGGTGACTTACGATTACCACCAAGCACCTCCGGAAGTAGGGGTCTTTCGGTGACAAATGGGGTCTTTCAATGACAAAGTGCAAAAAAATGGGAGTCTTTGGGCAAAACTCAAACTCATAACGTTTCAACGATTTTTGCCAGATTTTCGACGAATTTTGCAAAATTTTCGAAAATTTACATCAAATTAAGAAAATAGTGGGTCTTTGGTTGTTTTACTGAGTGACAAGGTAGTTTAAAAAATAGTGGTCATTGAGTGACAGTAGGTAAAATAAGGGGTCTTTCGGTGAGCGCGAGCCAATAAAGCGGGGTCTTTTTGCTGGCACATGGCCCGTACCTCAAAGTTGAGCACCCCCGGGCATTAGGTATGATTTACGATATTGGATTTCATCCATAGTATCCAGAATCTATATAGTAGATTGTCTCCTCTATATCTGTAATTTTTGTAGGTTGTTATCTAAAGTAGATATCACACAAAGTTATCTGTGGAGGTTGTTATCTATGGTAGATAGCAACAATGAAATCCGTGTAGGTTGTTATCTGCAACAGATAGCAAACAATATAATCTGTGGAGGTTGTTATCTGTGATAGATAGCAAACGATATCAATCAATCAATCAATGATACAAGTACTTGCATAACATGCATACCCCATGAAGGAGTCTATTCGTACAGGGGACCCACGGCTTTACGTGACTGTCCGACCACGGAGCAAGTAGAGTAAAGTTTCTTGCTCAAGGAAACAAGGAGACGAAAACCGCCCGGCCCGGGGCTCGAACCCACAATCTCTGTATTACGAGAACCGTGCTCTAACCGCTCGGCCACGCTCCGATATAATCTATGGAGGTTGTTACCTATGGTAGATAGCAAACAATGAAATATTTGGAGGTTGTTATCTGCGATAGATAGCAAACAATGTAACCTGTGGAGGTTATCTGTGGTAGATATCAAACAAGGTAATCCATGGACGTTGTTATCTATGGTAGATAGAAGTAGTTTTTTGGAGGTTGCTATCTGCGGTAGATAGCAAACAATGTAATATGTGGAGGCTGTTATCGGTGTTAGATAGCAAACAAAATCATTTTTGCTATCTGCGGTAGATAGCAAACAATGTAATATGTGGAGGCTGTTATCGGTGTTAGATAGCAAACAAAATCATTTTTGGAAGTTGTTATCTGTGGTATGTAACCTGTGGAGGTTGCTATCTGTGGTAGATAGCAAACAATGTAATCTGTGGAGGCTGTTACCTGTGTTATATAGCAAACAAAATGATTTTTTGGAGGTTGTTATCTGTGGTACATAGCAAAAAATGTAACCTGTGGAGGTTGTTTTCTGTGGTAGATATCAAACAATGAAATCCGTAGAGGTTGTTATCTGTGTTAGATAGCAAACAATGAAATCCGTGGAGGTTGCTATCTATGGTAGATAGCAAACACTGTAATCTGTGGAGACTGTTAGGCCAAATAAAAGTTTGTTTCTGGTAACGCGCGCGCGTTTCTGTTTAGTTACATATTTCCCGCATATCTTTTTTTTTAATATTTCGCATCAAAAAAATAAAAAAAAAAACCAAAAACCCAACAAATTCTGTAAATAGCTTCCTTGAGACTTGCGTAAAAACAAACGAACACCAATTCAGGTACCCGTTGTATTCTCAGCCTATCAATTAGTCTGCAATTAATTGTTCATATGTGAAAGTTTGCTATCTACCACAGATAACAACATCCACAACCTCCACGGATTTCATCGTTGGTATCTACACGTGCACAGATAACAACCTCAACAATAACTTTGTTTGCTATCTACCACAGATAACAACCTTCATGGATTTCATCGTTGGTATCTACCACTGATAACAACCTCCACAGATAACTTTGTTTGCTATC
>JXSR01S012795.1:38318-60668 GCA_000969725.1 Ophiothrix spiculata
ATTTTTAAGTCATGTTTTTTAGATTATATATGAAACCTGCTCCAGAAAAATAAGTGGGAAGTTATGAATTTTTATATTGAGTTTAGTACTTATCTGAAATTAGGTGGCACAGGTCATGATTTAGGTACAAGGGGTTTCTAAACGCAAATATAAGATACATTTTGCGTGACTTTCTATTACGTCACGAATATTGAAAATATTACAAAAATCATATTTTGACCTTTCCTCAAAACAATATCAAAAGTGTTCCTATATAGTATATAATTCCAAATCCGCTGGGGTTCATGTGTGAACCCTATTTGTAGCAAAGTAATTAAAGTCTGTTCAAGGTACACTTTTCTACATAAAGAAATAACACCCGATAACACAGAGGATGCCGTGTATGAATACCCGATAAAATCTGGCAGTAAAGAGGCATACTTAACCGCCACTGCCTGCATTTTACGATAACAGCTCATACATACATAATGCACTTAAAATTTGGGACTTTTACTCATTCACATCATGTCCCCTCATGATAAATTGGATGGCTAGCTAAGCATTTTTTTTTTCAAGAAAATCTATTGGTACTGTTTTAGTGCAAACAAGACATTTTGAAGACAGTATGAATATATAAATCAATAAGTTAAACACGTTAAATTATCAAATAAATAAATCAGAAACAGATATAAATAAATTAATCAAACAAATAAAAAATAAATAAAAAATAGATAAAAATAAATAAATAAATAAATTCTGAAAGTAAAAAGCTATCACAACAAGGAAAAACGCATCTATAATACAAAGAATTAGAAAGCCTGTTAAAGCTGAAACAAGATATTGTAAATCACATCAAACTCAACTAACACTCATCATAAACTGCTCAAATCACAAATGTGATGTCTCATCCCGAAAAGGGGGACTTTGCGACAGAACGCTTTTCGAAACTGGTGAAAATAGGCAGCAAAAAAAAAATAAAATAATAAGAATTTCCAACCAATTTTCTGTTGTAAAATCTGATTGCCTTGATCAATTTTAACAAGTAAGGTGTCATATTAAAGCTTAGAAAATGCTATAACAGATGAAATGATAAAATCAAAATTGATATCATCTGCAAAGTCCCCCCTTTCGGGGTGAGCCATCACACATGTCTCTAAACAGACAATTTGAAAATATGCAGTGTTTTGCAATAAACGGAACAAATTCTGAAATACAAATGGCATTCATTATACATTAAAATATATATTTAGCTTGGACATGATTCTCTATAATATTTATCTGATCATACATAAAATTTCTCTAAATTTAGAATTTATCAACTTGATTGTCTAGATCATTCATCATTCATTACTTTTTTAATCACATCTCTTGCATAGACAGAAACAATCATTGTTTCAAGCCTTTGGACCACTATTGTATATTAAGCTGATGATTGTTTGTTTGTTTATTTGTTTATCTACACTCAAAATGTTACCTTTTACAGCTTTTGTTGTTTTTGAAAAACTAATTTAACCCTAACTGAAAAAAGAAGAATCAAGCATTTATTGGGCCAATCTCCACAGGAGCACTAATCCAGATCAATGTGCTACTCAATAATCCACTTTGAATCTAACTCAGGCAACAACCGGGTATACTCTGCATATATGCATATGTGTAAGCAATCTGCGGAGATCCAGATCTCGATCTCAGAGAAGCGCGTTCATCTGGATCTGAATTCCATGCAGAGAGCTTCATTGTCACCCTTCTGATTAGAACACCAGACCTCCCCAGCACTGGCAATTGTCCGCCCATGTCAAGCCACTCATGTTATCACCTATGAGTACTTCATTTCCTTCAATCTCAAAGCCAAGATTTTATTCAGTGAATGTTAACCTATAAGGCCTCCTATTTTCCGTTTTATAAACTCAAAATTCAGTTTTTCAAATAATCCAGTTTCCGCGATTATCTGTGTTACACAAAATCATGCATATAAACATCATTACATTACCTCATATTTTATTCCATACTTAGGTAGCCCTCTCATACTCAATAAAATGGTGCAGCCATTAAAAAAATGGCAGTGAGAAAGATGAGGGAGAGGGGTTTGCTTGGGTGATAAAATATTGCTTTCATGCTTGTACGCGCTGGTTTCCGAGTTGGTAAGTGGCGCAATACGCATGCGCATATACTCTGAGTAGTGTTTTGAAGCTAAAAATTGCCATATTTTAATATTTGTCTAGAAAATTAGGTTAGGTTGGTGACCCCTAATTTTTATTATTTTATTTGAAAGAACATACTTGTGCGCAACTTATGTGAAAAAATCAACAAAAAGTTTCGGGCAGATTTTTTGAGTCAACACAAAATATTGTCACTTTTGCCACATTTCCCATAGACCACTGTACTAATTTTTTCCCAAAAAACCTCCTAAAATGCTGTTTTTAAACCGACTCTCTTGCAAAAACGAGTCCGGTGACCCCCAATTTTTATTTTAAAAATCGGTTCTACATCGATAAAATATCATTCATCCTGATTTTTACTAGAAAATTTCCGGCTGATCGATCATGTACCAGACACCTTAATTTTGAATTTTAGACAATACAATATTTGATAATTTTCTAAATTACTACTGATTTTAAGCTTTTTTTCTTATAACTACATGACTTTTCATTTTCCGCGTTACATTTGCCATTTCCGCGATTTTTGTCCGTTTTCCGTATTGCGGAAAAATGGAAGCCGTAGGTTAACCCTGCTAAAGATTTCATCTGCAGCAGAGCGTGTGTGAATTTTGAACAAATTATGGGTAACTATTTGGGTATATTTAGGCACATGTTACATTAATACATGCTGAATTGATTTCAAGTAAAAGCACCAATTTTACCAAGATGCCCCAACTATACTGCTAAATCACACACACACAACTTCCATCAATGTGTACTATTAGCACCACAATTACAGCACATATAGTAATATTTCTATATATAAAAATGTAGAATCAGTATGTTTCATAAAAGCACAATTTTTTTTGATTGATATAAACATTTGAAGGAAAAAATTACATGAGAAAATTATATAGCAAACTTGGTCGACATCAATTGCTGCATGTATTTCTTCAAAAAAAATGAATGAACTTATTCAAAATTCACACTGTATGGGAAAATAGGAAAAACAAATAAAACTCCCTATAGTGTCATTCTAACAAAGCGAGAAAGTTTAAGCTCAGTGCTTGAACAAGAAGCGGGATGAGGGGGCAGAGAACAACCGCCCTGGAGAAAAATGAAGGCAAAATATTGGGGAGGGGGCGCAAAAAAGAGAAGTGGGAGTGTGCCGCTCTAATCGGGACTCATTACAAACTGCCCTGGCAAGATTCTACGAGTGATAATTTCCAACTAGAAACATTAGACAATATATGTCCATGTGCTATACAAATGGAACTTGCCTTCCAATCATATTCCAATTCCAATCCCTTGCTTCCCCCTTCCCTTCCCCCTTAAAAAACCTTGACCCTTGTTGCATAATACAAACAGTGATTATTGAAACACAACATCCATATTCTTCAATTACATATCACTGACATCAATTATTGAGACATTAGATGGACAGTTTTAAAAATCGAATTGCACTGTATCAATTGAGGACCCTAGAACCAGAAGGGGGTTAAGTCACATTGAGTACAAACTGAGAAAATGGCACAAACATCATATCATTTGTGTTGTCTTGAATGGTATTGCTGTATCTCGCAGTGACTCTTATCATCAAATTACTACCAAACTTGTACAGAATATAGAAATGAGAATTCTGTAGCGAGAAATTGACACAACTCAATTTTCAAGATTTTGTGACTTAACCCCCTTTTAGTTCTAGGGTCCTCAATTTGAAGTGGAATGTTAGTTTCCAATATATATATGTGACCCAACACATCAAAAGGAGAAAGTCTGCGGCAAAGTAGAGTTTGAGATACGGACAGTCACGTAATAAGGTAATTAAAAACTTCAAATTTGGAATTAGCAATGCCCCCATTTCTTTTTTTTCCCTCTTTTTTTTTTTTTTTTTGGGGGGGGGGGCATTTAAAAGAGTAAAATCTGTTAAGGCATACCTGCCAAGTTTGGTTGAAGAAAAAAAAATCAGAAATGGCTGTATGCTATGGATTTTTGAGTGGTTCTTGTAAATCCAATAATCCAACATCATTATTAAGGATTCACTGATATCCTACATTTAATACCCTTTTCTCAGAAGAGTGTTTACTGCAAAATGATCCTTTGCTCAAATTTTTCAACCAAAACTTAAATAGACACAAATCTGGTATCATATAAAGAAGAATCAAGAAGCTTTTCTTTGATATCAATCACTCAATTTTGATTTTGACCTCAAATTGGACCTTTTTGATGTGGTGGGTCACATATAGATTCTTCATCCAATGAGTCAAGTTGGTTTAAATTATCATTTATCATATGTGACGGTCCACCACACAAACCTACAGTAAAAGTGCCTCCTCGTCAATTTAATTTTTATTGCAGATTAAAATAGATCATATCTTCAGCTTTAAATTGATAATTTTGTCATGCGAGTGCAAGAAAGTCGTATCTTCAATGGCTGCCGTATGTTATACTTATTTAACACAATGTTATACAATTGTGAAAAATTCCCAAAATTTCCTCTCCCATATATCAGTGGCTTTTGAAATAGTTCTTAAGGTGACACCATCACCTGATGAACCATTTAAACAGCCACTGACCTATGACTGGATATGTTATACAAATATTAATTGCTTATATATCGGCTCGTGAAATGGACAATCAATCTTTCAATTCGGGATGGTATATTTTTACCATCACACGAATATAAGCTGTCAATATTTGTTTTATATAACTCATCTATAGATTCTAGTCATTTGATAACACATACATGTTTGTCTTGTCTAGTCTCAAGTCTTCACCGCATGTCTTTTGTCTCTTGTTGGTCTGTGTCTCGCACTTATTTTTTTTCTTCTCTCGTTCTTCCTTTAAATTTATACTATTTATTGGGGTGCCCAATACTTACTCGAGCTTTTGCTTTTTATTGGCCATCCCTCCAATTACATTTATCTTTCTTTGTTAAAACATGTATTTGTATTTAAGATGTGTAAATTATTATTGATATTGCTTTGATTTGTACTTGGAGAAATAAAACTGAAACTGAAACTGAAAAATTTAAACTATTGTACTTACCCATTACCCATGTAGCAGAAAGCAATATGTCGTAACTGTACAGTGTGATTTTCAATCCAGTACGATAAGAGTCGATATGCTATCAAACGGATGAAAGTGATAGTATACAAATATATACCGACTTGAAGATCTCTGGTTAAAACTATGAACCTGAAGTGACTAAAATAGCAAGGTTTTAGTCACTGAAGGGTCATAGTTTTAATCCAGAGATCTGAAAAATTCGGTATATATTTGTTTTATATACCGCATTAATAAATTTCTGATTTCGGTAATTCTTATGTGCTAAAAAGTCAAATTTAATTTTAAAAATACATTTGAAATGTCCCACGAGTTAATACTTTCAAGGAATGCGTGCGTAGGTAAGTGCGCGCAATTGCTTACGCGTATCAATTTGATAAGCGCGTAATTTCGTGCGTGAAAGTTATTTCGCGTATAAGGTAAATGTTGTAAGCGCTATATAGTATTTCCGAAAGTGCTAAATAGTACTTTCAAAAGTACTATTTAGCGCCATATAGTACTTTCAAAAGTACTATTTAGGGCTTTCATCTATCTGGTTAATGCTATTTGAAGTCATGTGATCGGGTTTCATCCAATCAACTCTGTTAAATTTATTAATGCGGTATATAATAAAGACTATCAAACGGATGATAGTGATAGTAAAAATGATAAATGGTCACGTGTTACAATCTTACCAATCAAATGACTAGAATCTATGGATGAGTAGATACGACTCTCTTGCACTCACATGACGAATTGTTCTAGATTCACAAGGTACCAAGAAGTGGCTTTACGATTCCACAAAGCACGAAATAGCAGAACACAATAAAATCGAGAAGCAGGCTCCTTTTACAATGCATTAACATGCAGGAATTGTCACTTTTCATATATTTTGGATTTAAATAATAGTTGATGTTTTGGACATTTACATCTGCAAGAAATCTCAATTTCTTTTGGTTAGTGGCGAACAATCACATACATAGTTTTGGCAAAAGACAACACATTTGCTAATCAGAATTGAATGCATCGTCCTAGAGCTCGAAAATTAGCCAAAATCGGGGCTGTGGTACCCACATGACAGATTGGAAAGATTACATTTTGTAGAATTCTAAACAAGATTCTTCATAGCATGTGGGGGACTAAATATAAAATGCTACCTTATTAAATTAGTACATGGACTGTTTAGGACTACAAAAGAAGGAAATGTAAGTGACGTTGCAAGAAACGGGTGAAGTCTATGTTATAAATACATTTGCCAAACACCACCATCATCTTTATCTTCTTCCTCTTGGTCAATTTGTAGCAGTTCTTGCACAGCAAGACCACCTTCTGCACCTACCACTTGTAAAGGATCAGCTGATGGTGGCTGGTTTTCTTGACCACGTCCAGTCCCAGGCAATTTCACCTCATATCCCGATCCAGCCTGATGGCTCTCAGAGCTCAGCTCTGGTTGCGCCAACGGTGCTGTTTTTTCCAGTTTCCGTGGGTGTATATGACCTTTACTGGTTTCTGTGTTGTACAATGGAGGATTTGGGGAAAAATTGAAACCCATTATTGGTTCTGGTTTATCACTAGGTGAAAATCTATTCGATTTAGATTGTTTGCTGCGTACCGGTAGCGTGCTAAATTTGGGAACCGAAATGAGACTATCGCTAGCCTTCTCTAATGAAGATCTCCTGCGAGACTTACCAGAATTGCTTGTACTACCTTGAGTGGGCACTTCATCACCCGGTAAATGCGACTGGGCACTATTTTTGTTAGCTTCGGCAGCCATTTTCTTTGCTACATCTGCTTGGAATTCCCAGGGAGACTCAGTGCTGACTGGTTTGGCTTTTGATGGTTTTGGCGATGGACAAGTTCTTTTACTAGTCATCACAAAGGAAAAAGAAATTTCACGCCGTTCACCGCTAGTAAGCGATGATTTGCGGGGAGGTAGCAATCCTGCTACAAGGCTTTTGGATGAAGAATTTGTTGCTCTATCAGAAGCTGATCTCTGTAGACTCCGTCCAGGCTTTAATCTTGGTTCATGCATATCGTCCGCTGAAGCAGAAAGTACTGTAGCAGGTTGGACCTGAAGGTGATTTGAACTGGAGTCTAACAGCACTGAAAAAGGGTCAGTGGATTGCGTACTCTTGGGTCGTCCTTGACTATTTAGATTAGGCGAGGGAACACGCTGTAACCGCACAGAAGGGTAGTTTTTCCCTGACGAAGTCTTTTTCCCCGTTCCTAGACCTTTACAATGACTCCAACTAGTTTGTTGTGGTCCCGAAATCAATAGTGATGGTTTAGCAACATCTGATATACTACGTGGTTTCTTTAAACCGTCACCATTTCTGCCTCCTCCATTATTACTTCCGCTAGCCTTGCCGGTGCGTAATTTTTCTTCCTTACTCGAGATTGACACTTCACGTTTGATACGATCAAACTCGGTTTCCAATTCAGTTGATAAGTTCATAGCACTTGAAAGTTGGTTCAATTCCCACGGGTTACCAGTAACGGGAACATTTTTATCATTGCGTTTACTTTTTCCTTTCTTTCCTTTTCCAGCTGGCGAGCCATGCTTATGTTTCCTGTCACCAGTCACTTTGCGGGAATCACCACGGCTATTACGGTCATCTTGTCGACATATGTCGTTCAAAATTTGGTCAAAATCTAGTTGAGCGGAACCTCTGGTAGAAAGGCCACTGCTTGATGCTTGGTCAGATGCTTGTACGGGTGACAGAGAGCCTAAAAAAATAAAAGATAAATAATGAAGATTGAAACCTTTATTAAACTTTAAACAGGTTAATTATGAAAGTATCTACAAAAGTTTAAAAAGCTTAATACTGTTGGGAATATGGTCAATTTATAGAAATATATTGCAAAATATATTTAACACTTAGTGAAATAGGGGTTTGACACAGGCTTTTGTCTTTTGCATGTAGCACGAAAATGCAAAATAAGCACATGCCACCAATTTATGTAATTGTCTAGGTAGTTGTGCAATTTTTGGTGTGTCGTTTTCGAGATAATTAGCATAAATAGGCAAAATAATGGTGTTGCACAATGATTTGTTTTAAAAAGTTTTTCTTAAGCAATGTATTTGTACATATTTTCTGCTTTCATGAGCCAAAATTCAACTGGAAAATTGTTTTTTGGATTTTTGGTGGAAATGTTTTTTTTTTTTTTTTTCCGAAAATTGAAATTTTATTTTGGACCATTTTGAAAAAAAAAAATAAATTAAATTTGATGGTGAGGTGTGCTGGCATAGGCAACACCTGGCCAAAACTTCAGAGGACAATTTGACTGGGAACATGATTTATAGGGGAGGGTCCATTCATTTCAACATCACGTTAAAATATTTATAAACAAAAATAAAACTCAAATCACGAAGCTTATAATAAAATAAGACTTATATATAGAGCACAATATCAACCCAAATAATGACTTGCAAAACACAAGAGACAATTTGAAAACAAAAACCACTTAGTGTCAAAATAACAGCCCTCAAGAACACTTACATGTCAATCAAACAGATAATACAAACACTTGCATGTCAATCAAACAGATAATACTAACACTTGCATGCTTATCAAACAATCTCCGAAGACTGCTTTAAGGCGGTTCAATTATTCGTTGTATTAATGGAAATTTATGAATTTCTAAACAAGCATCAAAAGTGGGACGACAAGGTGACTTTACCATTATAATTAATTCATTTACTCTGCGTTAAGTATGCGTTGAAATTGTCAATCTAATTGGACAGTTGGTAACTTTTACGCATTCATTAATCTTGTCTAGTTGCACGGTGCGTATCGCATAGTGCGTTGTTCAATTCCATGTACGCATACGCATAACATACTCGTGCTTGTATGGCAAGTTTCATTTTAAAGGAAAGGTAAAACTACATTACAATGATCAACATGGGGCAATGGATGGTTGTATTTTCTATGTTTTATAGCAACATCAAACACATTTTGAAATAATTATGCCATTTAATTTCCTTACAATTATATTCTTATCATGTTGTGTATGAATTAGATTAATAACTGCTCTTTACTTGGCGCTCGTGAAATTGTACAAAAATAATGCACCTTGTGCTGAAGTCGTAGTTGTCTGAACTCACTCGGCTACGCCTTGTGAATGAAGACAACTTCAGCACGCATTGCATTATTGTTGTACAATTTCACTCGCTTCAAGTTATATGCAGTTATTAATATATAAATAAATTACAAATTACATGGACTTTAAAAAAATATATTTACCTTTATATAAAAATAATAATGGCAACCACAGTATTTAATTTTTGAAATTGGATCAATGAAACCTTATGCCTACCAAATTTGGGCAGCTTTTAATTACGACCTGCCATAATGTAATCCCTATCTAAGCCAATCTGTAAAATGGCAATATTCTGCCTCCTTCGATGTGTTTATAAGGCCGAGGATATTGACACGATGATCGTGTCAATAGTCTCACCCAAAATGGCTATAGACACGATGTTCGTGTCAATAACCTTGTCCAAAATGGCTATAGACACGATGATCGTGTCAAAAACCTTGCCCAAAATGGCTATAGACACAATGATCTTGTGTGAGAAAGTGAATGGCTATGGAGCTGATGCTCACTGATGCTCAAAGGGATGGCAACACAAATAGTGGAAGGAGGAAGGTGACTTGATATTCTGAAAAACATCAGAAACTCTCCCGGTTATAATATTAGGGCCTGCCAACCAATAATACCTTGAGCATCAGTGAGCATCGGCTCCATAGCCAATCACTTTTTCACACATGGTAATTGTGTCTATAGCCATTTTGGGTGAGGTTATTATCATCGTGTCAATAGCCACTTCCTTTTATAAAAGCCTCCATTTCCTGCAATATGGAAAATGGACAAAAATCACAGAAATAGGAAGTGTAACAGGGAAATGAAAAATTAAGTTTACTTTTGCAAGTTTGTGGACGATAATTGAGAATTAAAAAAAAAAAATGATCAATGCAGACGGAAACCAAATTTACACAGACATACGAGACATAAAAATCCCAAGAACTCTTACAAAAATCCATCAAAGCCAATATAATTGCATGGTAGGCCTACAGGGTGTAAAATTATTTATAAGACTGTAATCACATTGTGGTGCTTATTATGTGGTTTTGAGTAACACAGAAAATCATGGAAATAGAAGATTTGACAAAAGGAATTTTGATTTTGTAAAACAGAGAAATTGAGGTTTTAGAGGGGTGTGAGAGAAAGTTGATAAAAAGAGCTGAACATAGTGACAAAATGTCAAAAACAGGCTGAAAATGAAAGCAAAAGCTGAAATTATGACTCTTTTGAAGGCAAAAAAAGCTGAAATCAGCTTAAAAGCTGAACTCTCACACCCCTGGTTAGTTTATATCAATAAAGATTGGTTGAAAGTATTTCTTAATATCACTTTATTTCTTGCTGGATTCCTACCTGTTTGTTTTGCTGCTTCCTGTAAAGACAGCTCCACAGCTCTCCTGAAATCGTCTTCATAAGATGATCGTGGCCTAGTGATGAGATCACCTACAAGATAAATCAGCGGACAGAACATTTGATGATCATGAAGGCGAACAATTGAGTAACTATCACTGTATGAAAATAAGTCCTTTGAAACTACGGCCAAATATAATTTCAGACATTCCACTCAGACGTCATGCGTCACTAATCAGTGATCTCTCAACACACTTTTTTTCTTAAATCGTTAATATTTTCTTCCAGATTTAGATTTGTTGTAGGTCAAAGTTAAAGCAAAACTATAAAATGTTAAAATGAAGCGCCCCCTGTCACACGTGACTTTCTAATTTTTTTAGCTTATAGGGTTTGTTTTGGGTAGATATTAAAACCCTTTAAAAGATTTGGCTTCAACATGCATATTTTTCCTGCTATGGCCATTAGTTGAATTAGATTAGGGATGCCAAATTTAATTTCATGTATATTGGTATAAGAAAGCACTCATGCGCTTTTTATAAATTTTGCTGATGGCAAAACAAACAAAATACACTTGAAAACACATTTAGATAGTCACATTTCTTAATTTGAAGCTGTTTTAACTAAAAATAATTTCTGGTCAAAATCTTAAAGAATTGCTTTAAATCTTGCCAAGTAGACGCTTGCCAAGTGGACATCAAGTCAATACAAAGAGCATTAAGGTGATTTCAGACTAGCTGGCGTTGCGGCACACGACAAAACAATTGCTATTTTGAGTTGTGGTACTGTAGCATGACACATTTGCATATTGCCACAATGGTCTGTCGCAAGAAAAGTTGAAATTATTCCAACTCAAAATATTGTGCCGTTGCGACCATCATGGCAGGGTAATCGATATATCGGCTTGTCGTACGGCAAGGAGATGCGACAAGGTTGAGTTTGCGCACTTTAAATTGTTGATGTCACGCTGGTAGTACAACACGACAGGCTAGTCTGAAACTAGCTTAGATGGCACAGAACACTAGAGACAACAATGTCAAAACGACTAACGATGTCCAAAAACCAGGCTGTGCCACGTAGGCTATAATATTCCCCATATCTTCCTTACCTTACAAGCTATTTTTTCTAAAATCAGTAGTAAAATTTATGTCCACCTAGATGGTAACCACTATGATTTTCAATCCCTCCCACTCCATCAAAATTGAAATTGCACTGAGTGGCATAAGTGCATTTGTGACTCATCATATCGAAAGGTACCTTAAGGGTCCCAAAATCAAAATTGTATTTTTTTGGTCTCATATGAAAGCTGAGATTTTAAGCTTTAAAATGACATCTTACTTTTGGTTATTGGGTGTTCGGTTGCAAAGTTACATCCAAATTGACAAAAGGCATTGGACTGATTTTGAAAACTATAGTTCTGCGAAAATCGAGTTTAAAGTTTTTGTACTAAGTAAACCTTTAATGGAGAGATGATTTTTATCTTGGTTTTTAACACATTTTTCTTATGTTTTGGATATTGGAACCTGATTAATATGACAGAATACACTTCAAAGATAATGTTTCTAATGAAATTAGAAAATCGACCTTGGACGTGATTTTTGACTCTGCTCAGCTTCAATGGCCTGTATCTTGTAATTTACTATGCCAACCTTAAGGTACCTTTAGATATGATGGATCACATTTGTTTAGGTACCTACCAGATCCTGTAGAAAGCCCTGCATCTAAGGAATGTCTACCTTGGTTCCCTCTCAGCCGACTTGGTTCTCGATGCCGACTTGTTGATGAAACTAACGGTCTAGCTGCCAGATCCACACTGCAATCATAACAGATTCAAATAATCATTGTTACTCTATAAATTGCGTTTATTGATAAACATGTTAGTCTGGTGCACAAATCTCATAACTGAGATTTTGATGGAATCAAAAAATATGAAAATTGTTGGATATGTTATCAAAATGTCTAGTAATAAAGAAGTTTTTTAATATTTCAAATAATAAATTATATTGCACAATTATTATAGGAGAATAATGACCATAAATTTATCAAAAAGTAAAAAATAATGTTTTTCACAAACTTTGCATCAGTGAGACACTGTTAATTAATGCAATTGACTACAACTAAACCAATCAACGGCGATGATTGCAGTAAGCTGACGATGGTCCTGGAAACAAGGTGAATTTGTTAACAGTAAATAATGCCTTATAAAGAAAAAGCTTTGAATATCCCCATAATTGGTTTCACAGGACGGTGAACCACTTGATATATGAACATTTTGCTGGTGACTTTCCAGCTGGCCCTGTTGTGCTTTCTATCCAAAGGCTATTTTGGTGACATCACTACTTCTGTACTTCTTTTGTTTTCTTTCTTTCCTTTCTTTTTTTTTGTGGGGAGGGGGGAGGGAGGTAAATATAAGACATCTTGTGTGACATTCCAACACAATTTAATATTAAAACTCATGGTTTATCTGGGAAACTCAACTTGAAGTATAGCTTAGTGGTAAGAGCATTTGTCAAGAATACAAGGTCCAGGTCTTGCTCTAACCAAAGATTTTTTTTTCTAAATTTGTGAAATCTTGCCTTGAATGTTTCATTGTAATTTGTTAAATTATTATTGATGTTCTAGTATGCAAAGCATGTTTCTTACAATTCTTTATTATATGACATTTTCTTAAAACCACAAACGCGGCCTGATGATGCTCCTTGGATGAGGAGCGATACTGTAGAATCATAAACCAAAGTCCACTTGACCAGATTTATTATAATAATTTGCTATTTGAAGCAACCTGGATGATTGACAATATTCATAGATATATTTAAGTGACCAAGGTATTTTCCACCCGTTGGTGCCCAAGGGGGTCCTCCTTCTTAAAAAACACCCTTCCAATATGAATATTAAGTTGAAAGTCTGGTCAATGATAAGGCCAAAAAAAATAGTTGTGTTGCCCTTTTTTTTTTAATAACAATTACAGATGCCATGTGTAAATAGTGTGGGATAAATGGTTGTTTGCTACTGAAAGGTGAATTTTGGAACATTTTCGGGACTGGAAATCAGGCAAAATATTTGTGCAACTCAAGAAATATTAAAAATTTTGATGGAAAAAAAAACGGGTCGGGATTTTCCACAATTTCGACCCGGCCGGCGGAGGGCAACACAACCATTTTTTTTTTGGCCTAAAGCATGTAAAAAGGACCAAAATACAGAAACAAATTAAAAATCAGATGAACTTTTTCAAAATGGCAGCCGAAAACCATTTTTAATGCTGCATCAAAACTTTTCCTGTGAGAATTTCAAAAACCCTGTTCCCGAAGGAATTTTCGCATGAAAGTTTGATCAAATTTGCACATTGCAAGTACAATTACATTGCCAAAATAAAATTAGAAAAAACTTAATCGGTTTTGATTTTATGCGCAAAACAAATTTGAACAGCGCCCTCAAAAATCACTTTATGTTAATTAGCATGTAAACGACTGGATCGATTTGAATTTTTTTGCCAATCAGGGACCCGCTGCGTTAAAATTTGACAATTACATGGAGCAGCGATGTAATTTTTTTTTGCATTTTTACACTACGTGCGAAGACCTGCTGGAGGGCCCCATGGTCACTTAAGGTAGCTCTAACGGCTATTTACACATGTCAGAAAATTAGCTATAAAGTGAATAGCTTGTGGGAATGGGAACCAAAATCTATGTCCATTTAAAGAAAACCCTTCAAAGGTAACATATATTAAGTTTTATAATATTCGGCCGATTTCAATTTTTTTTCTTTATTTTTTGAAAATTCCCTAAAAAACCAGAGTTTTTGAATTTTCATGTCAAGAGGGAATGTGCTATGAAATTCAAATGTTTGGGGCTGGTGAAGGAATAAAATAGCTAAGTTCTCTTGTGGGCTTTTTGCAATAAAGTGTTTTATTTTCAAGAAAAATTATTTTTTAGTTCCTTAATTTAGGCATATTTGCAAACACCTATAAAATTTTCTAGATTCTAGAAACACTTAAATTTTAAAAGCCAACGAGAGATTGTTGCTAATTTGATAAGCTTTCATTTGAAGCCTTGTTTATTAAAATTGAAGCATGGGTAGTATGAATGAAAATTCTGAGAAATCTGACTTTTCAGTGTTTCTAGAAATTAACACAATAATATTTGTGAAGTAGAAACATTAGAAGTCTCTCATATGTGAAGGGAATTTTTTCAAAACAAAATTTATGTGACAATCTGTGATCAGTTTGCAATGCAAAGAAAAACAAAAGTAGTTTCATTTGTGAACTACTGCCACAAAAATAAATTCTTTTGTAAATAGTATTATTTTCAGAAATTTGTCAAATTTTGTGAAATTTTCATGGTGGCCAAATTTGCTGTGTACAAAGTCTATGGGAAATTTGAAAATAAAAAATAGCATAACTCAAAAACACTTCGATGGAAAAAAAAATCAACATTTGGAATACAAGTTTTTTTCATCATTCTGCACATTCTGTGAAATTTTGAACAAATTCTGTGCAGGACACCATAGCTGTTTGAACCACCTTAAGTGTTAATATGAAACTGTAAACAACATTTAGAAAAACTAGTCCATACTCCTAAAAGGTGTGTTCTTTACTCATGTTAGCTGGCACATACATTGATGGCTAGACTTGATCACCAGGATGTGTAGAATATAAATTGATGGAGTTTGAGTAGCATCATGACAGTTGAATGGATGTTTGTTTATCTTTCTTCTAATATTAACACTGTAACAAGAAGACACAAACTAAGACCTAGACTTAAGATCATACCTGACTAGCATTTAAAACAACTACAAAAGCAACAGCATGAGGGGTTTTTCAATAAGGCCTAAAAAAATATATGTTTGTTTGCCCTCCGCGACCGACCCAAAAAATGCCAAAAATTTGGGTCGCGATTTTGTTTTTTTTATTTTCAAACATGCAAAATATGACAACTTAATATTTTCAATGGAAAACATAAAATTTAGCAGTATAAAGTCACATTTAGTAGTATAAAATGCATATTTCCTCTAAATAATGACCCACAATATTTGAGTAAGCCCTCTATTGCTTGGCATTTGCTATAAAATCCATGGAATTGACATCATTCTTTACAATATATGTGAAGAGTAAAAAAAAAGATCAACCGACCGACCAATCCAAAATCTTAATTTTTCAACTGGAGGGCAAACAAACAATATTTTTTTTTTGGCCTAAGTTCAAAACCCAAGGTAGAGAGGAAAAAGTAATAAAATCATGAATACTAAGTTACCATCTGTATCAGCTAACAGAGAAATTGATTACAAAATAACATAATAAAGCAAATGGCTGAAAACATAGTCGGCCTCTAAACAAAATTTTTGCTACTAAACACTTGGTCGTGACGTCATCAAATATTTGCCATCGAATTTAAAGTATGAACTGGTAACAAACATTTGGTGCAATGTATATGGCAATTCAATACATGTGCAATCTAGCGGGAAATTTTATTTGGTCTCAACTCGGAGTTAAAAGTTATTTTATTTGCAGTCATTCGTCAATTTTGTTTGGAGGCCCGTTATGTTTTCACCCTAATAGATAGTATGCACTGCAGCAAGTCCATACATGATGTGATATTCATTTGATTTTAATTTACAAATAAATCATTTATGGAGCAATAACTTAAAATAGATTACACTATGATGGTAAAAATGTATTTCAACCTGGATTCACAACGGGGCCCTCTCACATCCTGAATCCAACATAGAGTTCATGGGCAGCAATTTGGTCCCTGCACACAATTTGTTTATTTACTTATCTATCTATAATATCGTTCAGGGTAAAGCCAGACTAATCCCAAAATTGCATATGCGTAAATTACAAGAGACGCATAGATAGTGTGAAAGACAGAATATTGGGAAGAACTTTCAATTTCGCAGGAGTGCTCGGAGAAAACCTGCAAAGAGTATGGATTGACAAATTCACGTACAGCCTCGATCAAACCCACACCGTATTGGTAAAAGGCGAGGAGAGAAATGCTGCACAAATCGTTCCCCAAAAAACGTCTCCATGAAACCCCTGTCGATAACATATTTCAGAACATAAAGCATTTTCATGATTTTCTACATGAGATTCAGTGATATTTTACATTTCTAACTCCTGCGCTACTGTTAAAAGCTCTTCAACTATGAAAGTCCACTTTAGCTCCCAGAAACCTTCCCCTTGCTTTGTCATCCCACTCAAATAAATATGCATACGGCACAAACCGAATGGTATGCACGCTTCCAAATTCTTAATCAAATTACCTATAGCAAACTCTGGGGATCTGTAACAATCCATTAAAGCCCAATTGACTAACTCAAAATGGCCACTTGAGGAGTCTTGTTGAATTGCCTTAATGGAAATAGACAATCACTTACTGCTATTAGGCAAAAAAACAAGAAAAGAAAAAACAAGTGTGTTTCCTATAGCAGGTCTGAAATTTTTTTTTTTTTTTTTTTTTTTTAAATTGAGGACCCTAGAACTAAAAGGGTAACCCCCAAAATCTTGAAAATTGAGTTGTGTCAATTTCCTGCTACAGAATTCTCATTTCTACATTCTGTAAAAGTTTTGTAGTAATTTGATGATCAGAACATGCATAAAAGTCACTGCGAAATACAATAATACCATTCAAGACTACACAAATGATTTTATGTGTGTGCCGTTTTCTCAGTTTGTACTCATACCATACTTGCCAACATTGCAAAAACAAAAATACTGACAGTTTAGCGACGCGTAACACGCGGCGCGTAACGCGCGGCGCAGTTGTGTCCCCTAACTGGAGTAAAATAAGATTGATTTTAAAGAACTAGTGTTAAACATCTTTTTTATATAAAGACTAAAATTTTCTGAACTATTTCATTTATTTTCAAGTTTCATTTTTTTTAATTTTGGGAATTTATTTGGGCATTTTTATTATATTTTAAAAATGTCATGTGCAAGTTTGACACAGACCCATACCCTAACTCCTGACATAACAACTCCATCAAATCATTCATGGTCATATGATACCATGATACTCCTGACAGGACAGTTAATACTCACATAAAATCATCACCATACCAAGGCCCTTTGTATTTCCATCACAACCCAGGAATTTCAACAGGTCCAAATGTAGTAAGCTTACACAACTAGTACTGCAGCAGTAAGCTTACAAATATATCAACAAGTGTAGCAAAATATCTTCACATCTGCACTCTTTATTTTTTACTGCTTAGTTCTGCTTGTGATGACAAAGTTAATTAAGTAAATAACATCACCTTCTGACTATGACTGCAGACTCTGCACTTCGAATTACGATCGCTAAAACCATGTGCTTTGGCTCAAGGAGATGATGCAATGACGTCATGTATATAGCTATAGCAAGCAGAATGTTTGATAAACAACAAAACTCAAGTTTTTTTCTCCTCATTGATGATGCTTGCGAGTTTTGCCGTGATTTTTACGGGGGTTTTAAGAAATCAATTTGGAAATGAAAAAATCGGGACAATCCCGATTTTTCCCTTTTTTACAAACAGAAATCGGGACAATCCCGGGAAAATCGGGACAGTTGGCAAGCATGTCATACCCCCTTCTAGTTCTAGGGTCCTCAATTCTTGAAAAAGCAATGCGCACTGTGTTTTTGCCAGTACTTATTCCCAATTTGTACATTGAATATTGCAAAATTATAGTCTAGTTCAGAAGTCAAAGGGATCAGAATTGTTCAAAGAGTAGTCTAATAATACCAGAAAGGTTTTTTTTCAGGAATATTTCTTTCCCCACTAACTTATTTGTCATTTTGTCAATATTTCTATTTTTCAAACAAATATAAGAGGAAAAAAAAACCTATGCGCTATTTAAGACCGTTTAAAAGGAATGCGTGCGGGTCACAGGAAACAGACTTGTTTCTTTTTTTGGCCGTAGAAGAAAAAATACATTATCCACTAAAGATCGGATGAGAGTGGTGCTTCATTTCAAAAATGGAAATTTGCAAAGATCAACAAACTGGATAATTAGGCCAAAAATAATTGTTTGGTTGCCCTCAACCGACAGACCCTATTTTTTAGCCCGACCTAAACTTTCTTTTATTGATTTTTTTTTTCTAAAAAAAATACTTACTGAAAACTACCAAAAAAAGAGATATATTTTTGCTTTTTTTGATATAAAACCCTCAAAATGTTTAGGATTTCCCAAATCACTACAATATGTATTTGATTGTTTTGATTTGGATGTCACGGGGGAAGTTGTGAAGGCTGGAGCGACCGATCGACCTAGCAGTCCGTGGAAGAGTATCAAAAAAATAAAATTAAAAAAAAAAAAAAGTTGAAAACTAAGCAAGCCATCCAGGGATGATAATGACATTTTGAAATTCTTAATAAATGAATAAAATCATCTGATATTGTCACTTAAGATTGAAATTTAAGAACAAAATAATGAACATTACATAAGCCACTCCTGATTTTGTTCACTTTCCATTCGATATGTTCAAGTTTGCCTGTACATAAAATTGTCTTTTATATAAAGTGTAAATTTCAGGATTTTCGAAGGTACCTTCTTAGAAATAACTCTTGTCAAAATATAGAAAATTTTCTGGAAGTTATTTTCCAGACTTTTTTTTTCACTTCCTGTAATTTTACAGGAGCTGATTGTGACAAGAAAGTTCCGGCCAAATTTACAGGAATCCCATCATTTTTAAAAATCAAATTTCTTGTCAAAATACAGGCGTACTGTCATTTTCGCCAGTCCCCTTGTCTGTCAAAATACAGAAATCCTGTTTTCCCATCCAAAATATAGGAATCCTCTTATTTTCAAAATCCCCTTTTCTGTGAAAATTTGGGAATCCTGTTATTTTCACAATACCTGCATGTTTTTCCAATAAGAGGGAATAGACAACTGCATTTTTCTGTGACCAAGTCTTCAAGCAGGGTACGTGTAAACACTCTTATTTTATTTAAATCTTAAGATAAAGATATTTGTTGAATTATTTTTGTGTATTTTTAATGATAGGTCTACTTAGCACTTCAATCGGGCTCGGCTTGTGGTGGTCAGTGACTAGAGGCCGTAAGGCCTCACCTTCGGTTCGGTTTGAACGTCTCGACTGTGGTGCTAACGCGCCACAGTCTCGTTGCATAGTCACTGACAATATTGATCAGTGGTCTATATTGAGTCAGTGATTTAGGTGAGGGTCGCAGAGCGCGACTAAGGTCTACTATGATTGTTGAACTGAACATTTAGGTATACTTGTTACGTAAATATTTGATTTCTGAATGTTCTGCCAATTTCGGAAGTGACCAAGAAATAATATGTGACCCGTCATATCAAAAGGTACCTTAAGGTTAGATTAGTAAATTACGAGGTAAGGGCCATTGAAGCTGAGCATAGTCAAAAATCATGTCCAAAGTCTAATTTCTAATTTTATCAGAAACATTACTTTTGAAGTGTATTCTATCATATTAATCAGGTTCCAACATCCAAAACATAAGAAAAATGTGTTCAAAACCAAGATAAAAATCCTCTCTCCATTAAAGTTTTACTTAGTACAAAACCTTTAAACTCAATTTTCTCAGAACTATAGTTTTCCAAATCAGCCCGATGCCTTTTGCCAACTTTGATGTAACTTTGCAACGAACATCCAATAACAAAAAGTAAGGTGTCATTTTAAAGCTTAAAAATCACAGCTTTCAGATGAGACCAAAAAATTAATTTTGATTTTGGGACCCTCAAGGAACCTTTCGATATGATGGGTCACATATGTTAATAGACTTCCAAATTCAGCAGAACAAACAGAAATCAAATAGCACGTAACAAGCATGCCAGTTCAGTTCAACAATAGTAGACTTAAGGGTTTGTGGCCTGGAGTAGAAGGATACAAGCTATGCAGTTTTTATTAATATGTTATGTAGTTCAATTCAATTAATGAATACTGTAAAACAAGAAATATTTGCTAGCAATTTAATTTCGCTAATTTCGCTAATACCCCAAAATCGCAAAATTAATTTGCCGCTAATATTAATAATGTACAATGATTTCAATGGCATGCTGATGCAAATAGTGAAATTAAAATTACAATTACACTGCTGCCAAAAAACCCAAATTCTGAAATTAGCAAAATTTTCTTTCCGTAAATATTTCTTGTTTTACAGTATATGGAAACTTTCGAAAAAGTATACTTTAGGTCCCATCAAAAACTATACCCTAACCCTAAACCCTAAAACTAACCCTAACCCTAATCCTAAACCCTAACCCTAAAACTAACCCTACACCTAACCCTAAATTAAACCTAACCCTAACACTAACCGTAAACCCTAATCCCTAACCCTAAAATTCTGGATGGGACCTAAAGTACACTTGGTCCAAACTTTCAAGTAAATATCTGCTTTTGGTTTACAGAAACCTCAAACTTGCCAGTAATGAGTAAGGCTGCAATCCCATAGAAGTATACAGTATACGATTTTCGCTATATGTGAATAGAGGAGACACTCATATTCTTAGTGACGAGGATAATTACCTGTCAATTTCAAATATGAGTACCTTCCCCGAGAGCGTATAGCGAATATCGTATACCGTATGCTTCGATGTGATCGCAGCCTTAGAGGTTTCTTAAAGTTGATTTTTTACTTTGAAATTGGAAGGAACAACAACTGTTGTATGCATTAACCTTCAAAATCTCCCAAGCACTACTTTCAATGAAATCAACAAAGACATAGGCCTGTATTCCAGAAAGGTGTTTAGCTAAACCACGGTTTTTATTCTCCTCAACAGCACGGCTCATTGAACTGTTCTGCTTGAAAGCTGCAACGGTGCGGTGCGTATTATCCCCAAACAGTTGAAGTCCAGTAAAACCGTGGTTTAGCTATAAACACCTTTCTGGAATACGGGCCTTAGTATCTATTTACTTCAAGTTGCTTGAATCGTGTGATCTCTAGGCTTGCTATGATGTTCAAGATCCAAAATGAATAGGTTGGGATCAACATGGGAGATTATATCACACATTCTTATAGAGCAGGGACCAAGAGAAACCACACGCAGAGCATTGAGATACCATTTGAAAACAAAGATGTATACAAGTACTCCTATTTTCCAAGGACAGTCAAAGCATGGAACAAGCTGGGTGAAAACATTATCTCAGCTGCATTGTACGAGACTTTCACAAATAATTTCAGAAACAATCATTAGCATGCCGGACACACCACCAAGTTAGCGATTTGCGGAATTCACCGCCCTGCTGACTTAAAATCAGAAGGTTCAACTTTGTATGCCGCTATTTGTTTTTTGCTTTCATATATAAGGAACTAATAACGAAAGATACGTTCAGCAATCCACCCAAAAAATTTCAGTTTTGTCAAAACATCACGTATGACATTTATGTTAATTATATCAAACTGCTTCCTTGTGAACAATAATCAATGAACCCACTGATTGTGGGCAGTACACAATAGTAGTACATATTAGTCTTGATAAAAATAACATTTAATTTGAGAATACAAATATCGGTAATTAAAATCTTATGCGCTGCAGAAGTAGTTACATAATTTCATGCATAATTAGCATAGCACATGTGACATGGCTCCAAATATGATTATACCGATAATGGTACCACTGATCACACGTGTTAACTCAATACATGTAAGTCCACAAACCAGAGAGCCACCGGCTCAGTAACCCATGCAAGAAAGCCCGTTAGCAAAAAAAAAATGACTTCAAAGAAGCATTTTTTGAACATTGTTTTGTTTTAAATAGGGCCTATAGAAAATGGTTAAAATCAATATAAAAATTATACACAAACTT